>CAJNJA010007611.1:0-11335 GCA_905231915.1 Symbiodinium necroappetens
GGGGGGGGAGTGGGGTTGCAAAGATGCCGCATCGGACTTAGAACTTGTAAGCTCGACGGTTGCTCTTAAGGACCTTTAGGGATTGGATCGCTCTATACGGTTGTTACAGGGCATTCTGGGACTGAATCGGTTTGACCTGCTTGTTGCGAGAGTTCTAGACGGATTAATCGGCACTTGCATCCCGAGTGCTAGGTGCTAGCGCTCGCAATATTATGCAAACACGGTCGGCGCCTGCTTCCGGACGATGTAGTTACCAGTTCCCAACTTTTGGCCACGCGTCCAGTGAAAGTGCGGAGTGTCCCGATTGTGCTTCCCTTGGCGGCAGCGGCATTAAGGACGACGCATGAACCGCTGTGAAGAAGACCCTCATCCTCTCCCTCGCCCAGCAAAGCCAAGCCTTGAAACAGCTTTGATCACCTCAAGCTTGAATCCGCCTGACCCCCTGTGAAGCTAGACTCCAGACGGCAACTCAAAGCTGAGAAGTCTAAAACCAAAAGTTGTGTTGGTTGATGTGGATTCAGCTGAAGATCTATGCCGTTGCACCAAATTCATTGCTCCTTAGTCAACCTTGGACTTGGTGCGGCCGCAGCTGCGCTGCAACAACATCTTGAGGATGTGGTAGTGAGACACATTTATACACACCCTGAGCCTGCTGTATGACGCGGATCAGGCCGGCTAACTCAACTCCCTCAATCCCAGAGAATTTCACAACTCAGAGGTGGCATTCGGTTGCAGCAATTTTCTGTTGAGTTCAAACCACATACGTTGTCGCAACCTGTCGACTGCAACTGCAATCGGGCTGCTTTCCTCCGAGTTTTCGCTGGAGTCGGCTTGATGCTCCCCTGCAGCCCCTGCGTGCAGCATTGCATGCCGTCTCACGTCACATAGGCATCGGTGCAAAAACAGGGGCTTACTGCAACCCGAAAATGCAATGAGGAAAGACGGCGTGCAGAGGACACCCGAGACGGAGTACACTGTTAAACGGCTATTTAGCTCGTGTCGCGCGTGGAACCAAACAGTGCCGCTCTGCGATCGCCCATCCTGTGATACCATGAACTGCGCACACTCAATTTGTCACTCATTCACCGATTCCAACCAAAGGTCTGATTTGTGGTTCCGGGAGACATGCCTGTCTTCACATGCCAACTGCCAGCACAGCAACAGTGACTCACATCCTACCCTCGCTCCTAAACGTGCCATGATATGCCAGAAAACATGCAGAGTCAGGAAGTGCTGGGCCGTTCCCCTGGTTTTGCCGAAACCCGAAACAGTAAGGCTCAGTAAGGTAAGCTCTAAAGACCAACACTCGGCTTACTTTGACCAAGGGGCCTCTCGCCACATCATCCCGCGGGCTGCGGCTCCGCTCCTTCGGTGGCTCTTCGTCGCCTCCTGCTGTGTGGGAGTGCACAAAAACCCACAAAAGTTTACTACACCGGAGTCGTCAAAGTTGAGTTTGGCGTTCATTGCGCATGGGTTCTAAGTCTAACGGTCTAACGCCTTTTTGCCGCGATGTCGATGCTTTAACTGTTGAGTGGGCGCGGGCCCATAAGCACATCTCATGCAATCGGGCCAGCGAGTTGTGAAGTTGAGGGCTTACTGTTGCAAGCCTGTGAAAACCCCGTACACTGCAAGTTGCGCAGTGGTGCTGTTGCATATCAAATATTGGTATACATGTCCGCTCGGGCTCCTGGATCTGACACACACACACATGCCCGAGGCGCAGGAAGGTCTGTCTTCCAACGTCTTACAGATGGTCGCACCGAGTTAATAATATCCAGGTGACAAAAAATGCTGCCGGTCAACCATTGCTTTCATTGTTTAAGCTTGCCTTGCCAAGGTTTTAAAAGAAAGGCAGCGCATTGCTGGCAGTTTCTGCGTGTTTTGTGACGCATGACTGCTCGTGGGTTTCGACTCTGATGTTCGGCAACACCAGGTGAGCATTTCCCGTGCAGGCTGAGGATGTAGAATAGAGGCCTTAGCCGCTCAGCCTTGACGATAGTGGACTCCAAACCCTAGTGTACAAGTTTACAAGGCTGAAAAGACATGTCCAAACCATAGGAAGCGAAAGCCCTTTTGCAGCCACACCTGCCCAGCAAGCCCTTTTGCAGCGGGCATGCCTTGTCGCCCGGGAGCCACAGCAAGCCCTGCACCCTGAAACCTATGCAACCCTTCTGGTTTTTGGATTCAGCTCCGACAATTTATGTAGGGGGTTTATGCTCTCACAACTCGGACATGCCAGGCGAGGCCTCAGGGGTCCGCGTTCTCTGAACAAGTGACACAGCGGAAGCGGCCCAACTCCGGCACGACAACAAGATTTCCCAAGCAGAAACCACACATACAACCACTCCACTTCCAGGTTTACGCTCTCACAACTGGCCTGGCTTGTCCACTTCCGGGTTTAGGATCTAGCGTAATATACAGACCGCATACTATCGTAAAGAAAAGTAGGTATGTGTACTTCTTTGGCGTGGTGCTTCAGAGAGATTTTCGACTTGTATCTCTCACGCTACAGTAGCTACAGACCAGTGCGCTTGGCCTGGTGGCTTCTCCTTCTCCTTGGGCTCCACTGGGTCGGCACCTTCCTGAACAAGGGGTGGCAAAAAAACATATGCGAGAGAAAGAGAGAAGACAAAACAATGGTATTTGCGCATTGTTTTGTCCCGTTGGGACAGTGCGAGCTCTCGCTGTGGTATTCACGGTGGGCAGCGCAATTCTCAGAGACATACCGAGCGGATCCGAGCAGTCCCGTATGCGGCATGTCGTCCAACCCGTGCTCCTGCACCCATCCGATGCGGCTACCGTGCAAAATCGCATCCACGCCGACACCCTAACTAGTTTTCGATCTATCTATTTATATATATGTATATATGTACATACATGCATACGAGACTAAAACGCTTTGGCATTCGCGCATTAAGGCGGATCTGCAAAGCCATTCCGACGCCACGAAGGTGTGCATCCGTGCGGTGGCACGAAGTCGGCAAGCTCACACGTACTTGTACTTGCTGTTGAGTTCTGCCTCCAAACTCCTGCCAGCCTTGATTGCAACCATAATATGATATGGCGGACATGCTGGTCGCAGCTGCATTTGGCCGGTTCTTGCTGTCCAAACCTCTCCGACACATCCCTGCGAACGCCAGTTTGGGATTTCGCCACTGCGAACCCGTGGTTGTATGGCTGAGGTACCAAGCCCCAGCCATAGAAGGTCGTCTCTTGCCGCGGACTGCTTCGCATAGAAGAGAACTTCCTGACTTCAGGCAGATCTAGCGCTCACATGCTGCAGCTTCAGCCGTGGCATTGTAGCATGCCGCATCTGGACAAAGAAATCCTTGTGGCAACGTGCCCTCTACACTTGACAGGTAAGGACATGGAACACCGCAAGACTTGCTATTAAACTTCCATGCGGACGAGTTAAGTCCCCAGGCCACCAGGCTCATGCAGGGGCTTTGTGGGGATATGACGACGAGATCGAAAATACGTGTGTGTATATATATATATTATATATATATAGAAAGAGAGAGAGAGAGAGAGAGAGAGAGAGAGAGAGATGTATAAAAACATGTGTATGATTGGCAGCAACACAGTACAAATTGCCACGGTGGAAGCAATCACACTCTCCCTCTCTGTCTCAAAACCTCGTTCAAGCAAATGAAGCTTCCACTACGTGTTACTTGAATGAATCACTGGTGCCAAGGTGCGAAATGGGTGAGGCCAAGCATGCCTTCAGAGACTCCAGACGCTTCATGATCTCCTGTACGGGTGATCATGGACCATCTTCTGGCCGTTACAAAAGATGCTCTATGCCAGTGCCTCTTGTTGCAGAAAGGTAGCTGGTAAACGGGTAAACGTTGTGGGGACGAAAGGCTATCTACTGTTATCTACTTCACGGGCAACCGGACAAACAGATTCTGCCAGGAGCAACAGTACACGGGGCAGGAACTGGCACCGCAAATGGTAAGTGCGGACACTGTGCGGACACAAGCCCAAGCCTACAGCCGCCAGTGTTCCGAAACTCGACGACGACCCAAAGTGTCTCACAAACCCCCTACACACCGCCAACCCACCCAGCAAAACAACTGCCGGCTCAACTTAAGCGACCTGCGCGCAGCCAATCAAGCTCTTCCTGGCCATGCGGACCTGCAGATCGAAAGCTTGCAATCCGCTTTCTTGGCCCTGTTCCTCGGAGATGCTTCGTGCATCTGCCAGAGATAATTATCGACAAAACCTCTCAGGTTCAAAGCTTGCGGGTCTCTTAGCGGATTGCGACTTGTCTTCGGGCTCGGCATCTGCTGATTGCTTTTTTTCCCACCTGCCCGGCCGACAAGTCGCACCGCAGGCAAATCGTTCCGAAATGACTGAAGAGGTTCGCAACCCAAGTCCCGGGCAAGCATGTATTCGTAAGCTAAACCAACCGTTAAGTGAAGAAGGGAGGGGTACACGCACACGACCTCAGCAAAATGGGTTCTTGGCTCCTGTAGGGTGGCTCGCAGGCCCGGATGGATTACATAGCCCATGTTGCAGCTTGGCATCTTCTTGTCGAAGCTCCAGGCTACATCCCTCTTGAGTGGATTCTCACAGTCATTCTGAGAAACCCGAGGCAGCCATAGATCTCAGCGGTCAAGACAGGCTGGGCTGCAAACAGCCAGTTCACCACTCAACATCGGATCAGTGTTGTTCTGAACTAGGGTCCACCCTAGGCTATCATATGCTCGTAAGCATCATGGGAACCATCAGAGCACCCCGCAGATCTTGAAGCAGTCCAGTCCTCACGAAGCCCCTTCCTCCCGTTTCCACGAACCAACCACTGAACTTGAAAGCCAGATTACATCCTGCACCGAACGTCACCGAACCGGGTGCAGACAAAATGGCGGAGTCCCGATCGCCCCACGCAGGCTTGAGGGCATCGAGATCGATGTCATCCAGCTTTTGCATGTCGTTCTGGACCTGCAGAGTTGAGTCAGTCTGTACTGAAACGAATAACTAAGCATTAATATCGCTCGTAACTACACATAAGGGTCGCAGAAGCAGAAGCACGTAGGCGAGCATGTCCACATGCAGATCTGAAGATGCAACAGCTCATTACATGATGTGTATAAACAAGCACATGTACATTTGTATGTCTTCAAAACCGCCATTTGTGTATTGGATTTATATGTAAATGAGCAACTCGCTTCGTGTGCGTGCGTGCGTGCGTGTGTAAACATACATCATACAGCATTCAGCAACATCTCTTCGACAAGCGTTTGTTCCATTACCTTCGCCTTCGCCAGCTACGTGCAAAATAGACCCGCCGTTCTTCCAATGCCCTTGTGCGCCTTCGTCAGCGCTGTGAGAACCTCTTTGTTTGCTTCCTTAGGCTCGACTTGGTTGACTGGAACTCTGCTACTAGCAGGCAGGAGCAGTAGCTTGGCCGACTATGTCGCCAAGACTCGATCGTCCTCTCCGCAGGGAAGTCGCCCGAAGTTACCCAGGGTCCGCATCTCTGGATCAGGTCGTTCACCTGGTCATCTGAGACAGGGAGTGCTGCGCGAGACAGCTCATCGCGGAAAAACCTCGCTTCTGATCAGACAGGCTGCATGTCGCATGCTCTCCAGCATAGCAGCACCAGACGACTTCACAGCCGGATGCTCCGTAACCATGAGCGCCTGAGTCGTAGCTAAGCACATTCCACCGCAGCAAGAAACTCCAAGTTTGCTGGTAGATTCGGTAGATTGGCTGAGGACATGGGGCTTGAGCTGCGGCCTGAAAGTTCCACTTCTTGAGGGCTCGTGCGCTGATCAGACGGGCCATGGGTCGCATGTACTGATGCCTTCGTCCTGAGCTGAATGCCGCGATCGTAATCAAGATTAATCATACGTACGAGGAAACAACGACGAGAGCTACTACCAGGTTACCAAAATCAGAACGACATCGATGGCCTAAGACTAGACTGCCCGAGACGAACACGAATACCTACGAGCCTAGTATGTATGGCAGCTTCCACAGAAGCAACAGGGTGACGGCTGGCTTTGAATTCCCAGCAGCCAAATCCAGGGCTCCATCGTCCTGCTTAGTGATTAGCAGGTCAAACATGGAGGCACTTGTAAAATCTTCTTCCTTCTTCCTTCGGGCGTAATCTCTCTTATTCTTCCTTCAGGTTAAAGGGGCGGGTCAGGCCCCCCGGCCCATAGGGCCCCCCATGGACTTAGTGGGGACTGTTACCCCCGTAATCTCTCTCTCTCTCTCTCTCTCTCTCGCGCTTGCAAGATCGAGTTAGCCAAATTACATGATCGAACCCTATGTGCTCATTGATTGCCAGGTTACAATCTACGGTGTAGAATCTTTACGAACTCGAGAAACAGCGAGCCATGTCTAATCCATCAAGCACGCTCTGAGCTCGGTAGTGCGAGCTCACAGATTTCAATGCGATGCTTGAGTTCCTGTCTATAGCAAAGCATGTGCGCGACAACCACACCACATGATGCACGGACGAAGCTGGAATTCGGCTTGAAAACACACTATGTGGACAGGAACCGAGCTGTAGTGCTCGTTCGCTCCAGTTCCCGATCCAGAGCTGAATCTGTTGGAAACCCAGCCAACAGCTGCGAGTCGCTCAAATCTCGAAGCTTGCCGCCGATACTCTGGCACACAACTGGCGCCTAAATGTGCAGAACCCTCTGCCCTCCTCCAAGGGAGCTGCATTGAAGGACTTCGAGGTTCCATTCATCGCACCACCATGGCCGGATCGCTCTGAGCTTGGCCGCGGCTCTGGGGCTTCCAAGAATCGAACCCCGTATGGTCTGTGACAACAAAGGTTGCAGGAAGATGAGATGCGGCTTGGACCTATGGACCAGCACTAGCGTACTGCTACAATCCCATCTTGGGCATAGTGCTTCGAGTCTAGCGTCCTAGCCAATCTGGAAGCTATGAGCTGTGACTGCACCCACTAAACTTTGCTGAGTTGGCCAGGCGATCTGGGCCCCCAGGTTGGTTGCAGCACGAGGTGCTGGAGTTGAATGGGGCTTGGTTGGGTGGGACGCCTTGGGAGATGTTCAGCTTGGCAGATGCAATCGCTTCGGCGTTGCTATGGGTGGTGGATGCACTCGCCCAGAAGCTGGCGGGTGTGCACGCTGCATGGTCACTTTGCCATGTTGAACATTAATTGCCGTCTGTCTGAGCCGTACGACATCGGCGACAAATAGGCCCGGTGCAGAGTTGCCTCAGCCTGATCCGATGCTGCTACAAAAGCCGCGAAAGCCACACATTGCTGCGCTTGGTTCCTGTCAGTTGACAGCAGTGCCTCGAATGGAAGCCTGCTAAACGTGCGCAGTTCCCGAATCCAGAGTACTATGCTATATCTTATGCAATCGACGTCCTAATCGAACACAAAGCCTGCGTCGGAACTAGTGCCCGATACCCGGGACTACATAGGTTTGCCAACAAAGAACACACCACACCTCAATGTTTTGCGGCTAGGTCGTGAGCTCGCGCATGCCAGGCCGTCGGCGCTCCCGCTTTGGCCAGCTTTGGGATCTTCTCGCATGGCATGAAACTTCGGAAATGGTCGCGGCTCAGGATCAGCAGACACTCTAGGGCTCTAGGGCTCGCAAGTATCTGATCCCATCTGAGCGACCATGACCGAGAAGCACGTGTGCCGCTAATAGAATACAAGAGCCGAGAAGCATGGGAGGACGGATTCCGGGGCACTATATACACCATGAGGATCGACATGACCCTATTTCTAGTATTTAAATTCAGACAGCTTTCTCATGCCAAGAGAACAGGCTAGATATTCGCTTCGGTCCTTGTATTGCCCGTGGAACTGCAGCCAGCGGCTTGGCTACTAATCACGAGGAGAGTGGTATCGGCCCACAGGTTTTCTTGGGGCGTCGGGCTCTGGTAGACTTCGGGGGTAGGTTTGAAGAAAATTGCATCCACGCTCCGAGGTGGATTCTCCTGCCAGCTCTGGCCGGCACTTTTTGGCTGCCAGAGACAGAGAGTATGTCAGCAAAGCCTGCCATCTCGCATCTCTTGCCTGAGGCGGTGTGAGTGTTCGTGGCTTCTCGAGAGGCTTCTGAGCCCTTCCTGATAGGGCCGTGATGCTAGGCATGAGACTGGGGACTTTTCAGTCCCAGCCGCACCAAACCATTTTCGCTTCGTTTCGCAGGAGTCTTTCTGTCAAATGGGCCGAACACCGATTTCAACCCATCTACAATGGAGTGAGACCATGAAAATCATGCAGAATATACAGAAAATTGGCTGCACGCCGAAACAACAAACTGGTCCTGTGCGTGAAGGAGGGCACTTGCCTTGCCTGATGTCAGGAGCCCTAAGGTCCCAGTAGCCCAAGGAGTTGGATGCAATCAGGTTCCAAATAACAGCAACAGACTAACTAGTTTGTAATATATTATATTAAGTTTTAGTAAACTATATTAAATGAATTTATACTATATATAATTCTATTATCGCCTCCCTTGCTCTTTCCACATCCTTGCGCTGTTTGCAGGAATCGCTCCAGCCACTCTTGTGGTGTCACTTACCCTAGCTTGCCGTCTTGCCGCGGCGGCTTCACTCCGTCTGCCTGCCTGGGATACTTCATGGGTGGACAGGACTACGTGGCAGCTGATAATTCAAAAGAGACAGGCGGAAATGCAATGAGTAGGGCTCTATCTTGGCTTGCAGAGAAGCTGTGCCAATGCGGCTAAACCAACACAGTTCAGCTGCAGACCGGCATGTCGGAAAACTCGCTTAGGCCACTTACACACACCTGGTCGAAAAGGCTTGCATACGAGCAGCATCAGGTTTTTGACCAGCACACCTGCGCCGCGTGTTCCCACGTTTGTAGAGCCGTAAAGCATACAAGATACGTTGAAGCAAACCACGAAGCAGGGGAGTTGCAGGTCCATATTACCCCAGCCGTCTAAGTTACTATCAGCCCGGCCCCGACATCCCCATTCCTTGAACTTTGAGCTGCCTTTCGTGTTTTTCACCTCCAGCGCACTCAGCAAGACAAAGGGCACAACGTTGTCCCACTTCTCAGGGACCTGAGCACTGAGGAGAGCAGGCGGCAGCATCTGAGCAAGTGTACAGACGTTGTCTTGAACTCCACAAGATGCACTGGGCTGGAAGCGTCCATCTTGCAGATCCGAAAGACCTAGGATCGTGATCCCTCGTTAGCCCAGCTTGAGCGGCTTGAATGTCCGGCACCAACTCTCATAAAGCCTGAGCCGGTGGCAGTCATGTACGTCTCCTGGGATGGCAGGCAACAGGCATGAGCTTCCACCGCCAGGATACGCACTGAACGCGACAAAAAGCATCACTTAACGACCGAACTGTACGACCCTTACCATGCCATGATAGGACATCAGCTAGGACTTTGGATGCAACTGTGTTGCTACGCGAGAAGTGCCATTGGCTACACCTTCCCAACCCAGTCTGTTCCCAAGTTCGTTTTCGGACGCGGACGGGCTTCTTCCGCATGCCAGCAGGAACTGCACCAGCCGTCCTCGCAGGAATACCGCACCTAGGCCGGGTTCGTGTCCATTGCTACAGCTACAAGCAGTGGTAAGTAGAAAGAATAAGAGCCCTAGTTGTGCTCCACTTAGTTTGCTGCCTCCTGCAGGGGGTCACCAAACCATCATCCAAAACGACCAAGAACTAGCAGTGGCTTCAGTAGGTTTGTAGCCGTCGTCGTCGTTGTCAGCATACGTAACTAGTAGGTAGCAATGGCAATGGCGGTGGTGGCAGAAGTAGTGGTAGTAGTAGTCGTCGTCGTCGTAGTTGTCAGCATACATAACTAGTAGGTAGCAATGGCAATGGCGGTGGTGGCACAAGTAGTAGTAGTAGTCGTCGTCGTAGTAGTAGCAGGAGGAGTAGTGGTAGTAGTCGTCGTAGTAGTAGTAGTTGTTGTTGTACCAGCAGCAGTAGCAGCAGCAGGAGTAGTAGTAGTAGTCATCGTCGTCGTACTATTAGTAGTAGTAGTCGTCGTCGTAGTAGTAGTAGCAGTAGCAGTAAGCAGCAGCAGTAGCAGTAACCGTAGAAGAAGGAGAAGAGGAAGCAGTAGTAGTTGCAGCAGCAGGAGTAATAGTAGCAGCAGCCGTAGCCGTAGCAGCAGCAGAATCGTCGGGGTGGTGGTAGTAGCAGTAGGAGTAGCAGTAGCTGTTATAGTAGTACCAGTACCAGTAGCAGCAGGGGTAGCAGCAGTTGGGGTAAGCAATGCGACAAACCTGTCGCCCTTCGTAGCTTTGAGCTTGCTGGATGTTAAGCCTGTACTGACGGCTGGCATCGCCAAGCATGACCTTGTCTAGGATTGCTTGTGCCATATCACCTTCAGACAAAACCTGAGAATATCCTTTCGATGGCTGCTGTCCGTCAGTGAATGCAACATTGCCACAGACCGGCCTAAGAGGACACACACCCTGAGACGGGCAAATCTGTCATCGCAAGTGCTGCGACTATGACGGCCTCTACGATGACAGGTGAGATGATTAAATACGCCTAGATCAATATTGAGCCCAGGGGCGTTGGCTCCCAGGGTCTCCTCGCACGCCTGGGTTTCGCATAGATTCAGATTATTGGCAGGGTGGCATTGAAGCAAATGCAAAATCCCCAAGCAAAACCCTGAACACGCAGCAAACATAAGAGCCAGTAGAGCGGTATCATCGCATGCTTTTCCTAGGCAACAAGCTCGAACACCCTTTTCGGCGAAGAGCACCTGTCAACCCTGTCAAACGAGAGCTGGCCGACACAAACCAGAAATACTTCCAGCCATCCCAGCCCAAAGCCGGTTCTATCAATGCTGACTTCAACCTCCCAAGCACTATGCAGTGATACACTCTGGCGACACCAACGAACAATTACGAATGCGGCCCGAAAATGCACAACACAAGTTCAGCCCAAGTGGCGCGAAGAAGTGCTTTGCGCTTGTAAGTCGCCATTTTCAATGACGGCTTCCAGACAATCTTGACCTAAGAACACAAGAAGCTCAAAAAGCTAACATATGTAATTAAAAACCGAAACCAATGTGCGGCTCGGTGGTGGTGCTGGTATTGGTGGCGGTGGTGGCGGTGGCTGGGTGGTGGTTTTTGTCACAGTAGTAGTCGCCGTCGGAGGAGTAGTTGTAGTAGTGGCCGTCGTCGCAGCCCGAGAACCAGAGCAAGTAGCCGTACTAGTAGTGGTAGTAGTCGCAGCAGTAGTAATGGGAGTCGTCGTCCTCGTAGGCGTAGTCGTATTTGTAGCAATAGAAAGTAGTATCATGAATATCATTATGAGCAATAGTGTTTGTCACCCACCTGGGTAGTAGTCGTAGTCGTCGCCGTCGTAGTAGCGTCGTAGTAGTAGCAGTAACAGTAGTAGC
>CAJNJA010007612.1:0-16009 GCA_905231915.1 Symbiodinium necroappetens
AGCTTAGCAACGTATGTAAATATGCCTTCGCGAAAGTTCCGCGTTGGTTTTGTTAAAGTTAATTTTTTTCCCGTGAAGAAGGACATTCCGGGATGAAGCAATTTAGATCAACACCCATATAGAGAGAGAGAGAGAGAGAGAGAGAGAGAGAGCGAGAGATAGAGAGATGGAGAGAAAAAGAGACAGAGAGACATTCCACCTCCAGTCCGCGGTAACGCGCGGTGGTTGCGACCGAAGCTGTCCTTTTTGTCTGTGCTGAAGAAGACAGAGAGGCAGAGAGACAAGCAGACAGAGAGGCATTGAGACAGACAGACAGAGAGACAGACAGACGGAGAGACAGACGGAGAGATAGATAGATAGATAGATAGATAGATAGACGGGTACATAGATACCTGGGTAGACAGATCGACAGACAGGCAGGTAGACAGATCGATAGATCGACACATAGGCACATAGGCCCATGACACATGGACAGACAGAAGGACTTACAGATAGATAGAGAGGTAGTTCGATAGAAAGGTAGACAGGAAGGTAGACAGATAGGTCGATAGGGTAGATCAATAGATCGACAGGTCGATAGATCCATAGACTGACCGAAAGATGAGTCAGAGGTGTGTACGTATGCATTCATGAAGGTATGTACGCATATGGAACATCCGAAGCACACGTGCAAAGGAGGGGAGAACACACACACACACAGCAAACAGCGAAAGGAATCAGGATACTGTCCCACGATCCAATGCTCCAGAGTGGCGAGAAGTTTCAATTATCTTGTGACTCCGGAACGTGTTGTCAGCAGATTGACATGGTTTCCGAGGGTCCGAAGCTCTACTGCCGAAAATGCCTTGAGCCTCGAGCCTTTTGCACTTGACAAGAATCATTGGTGACGGGGCGGCAAAACGAGAAGTCTGTTGAAAGCCTAGTTGAACCCCAAGCTTGAGCCGAGTACCACTTGCTGTTTGCACCAGGTGCATGCCTCGCCAGGGACAGGCGTCGGTCGAGTTATCGTCACAGGCCCGAAGGGACCAACGCAGACAAGCGCGGTGCTCCCTCCTCCCTCCAACGCCTCTGATGCATGGAAGCATGATGAAGCATGGGATCAGTCTGGCTCCCTAGGGTTCTTCTGCACGCAGGCCTGGACTCCAACGTTGCGGAGGATCTCGAAAGCTTCTATTCGCGGCTCGGTGTCTGTGTTCCTGGGGGCCTTATTTAGGGTTTGAGGGTTTGAAAATTAGCCGAAACCCTAAACCGCCTATAGACCTGATAGCCAAGTCCCTCGTGATCACTTCGTGGGATCTTTCAGCTCAGTGGCCGGAGTTGGGTCCGCTCGGAGTCATCTCTGCACGGCTCCGTCGTTTTTGCATAGGCGCTGCCCTGTGACCTCTCTTTTCAAAGCGGGCACCGAGGCTCGCCGGGGGCGCCATAAGCTTGACTCTGGGCTGCAGAGCTGTCGGGGTCCAGAAGTTTCAGTGTAGGCTGTCCAGAAAGCATCAGCCTTCCCAACGAGCGATCAGCGTGCTTGAATCGGAAGTGCGTAGGGTTTGCAACTCGTGGCACACAGCATCTTTCGAGATTCTACTCGGTCACTGCACACTGTAGTGTCGATCTGGGGCCTTGCGGAGAGAGAAGGCAGTGATTGGCAGGGTGCGGGAGCAGTTCTCTTTCATCACTGAGGAAGGCGATACTCAAAGAGACCACCCAGGGTGGCTTCATCGTAGATGAGGTACTCAAGCAGCACTCTTGTTCTACTGCTGCCATCCGTGATGCTGCAGTTGCTCAAAGAGTTGAAGGATCTTCGGAAGATGCGCTTAACGCTCTAAGATCCTCGAGACTTCTCTGCAGGACTCGATCCAGACATCGAAAATCGAGCACTCCGATCTCAAAGAGGCAAGCAACTCGTGCTCTCAACTAGTGCAGCGGTCTGAGCTTTCGTTTTATCGGCCGCGCGCCAATGTCGAACCAGCAAGCCTTAGGGTCCTTGTTATAGCTTAATAATATTCTCCAACAACCCTATTGTAATCTTTAAGGCCGCTACACTGATCCTCCGACGTGTCCGCACCTGAAAATCTCAGCCCCGCTTCTCAGATATTCCTGATTTGCAGACCCAGCCCGCCGCTGTGCCCCTTCTCAAAGCATCTTCTGCATCTTTGGCTTCACATCATGCCAAGCCTGTAAAGCTGAAGGCCTTTCAAGTCCCTAAATCCAACCCTTTCTGGTAGCGGAATGACTGGGGGCCTCCGGGCGAATCGGGCGAAGCGACATACTCAAGTGGCCGTGCGGAATCGGCTGCCCTGAAGCCCAAGCCTCACAAAAGCCGACATGGAGAGCAAAAGCAACCTGCGAGGTGATTTTCAGCGTCTCCGCGGCGACGCCTCGGCTGTACAGCCTCCCCAGGATGCAGGGACCTGAGCGGAACCTTCCTGGCAGGCACTTCTAGCAGACTTGATTAAGAAAGTAGCTTGGATTACAGAAAGCTTGCACTCCATATCTTTGGATGTCCTGCTCCTCATCCTCCTCTTCCACCTCTTCCACCGCCTTCTCTTCCTCCTCTTGCTGGTCCTCCTCGTCAGCATCATCATCGTCCGCATCCTAATACTCCTCCTCCTCCTCCGCCTCGTCGTCCTCCTGCTCATCATCGGCATCATTTTCATCATCCTCATCATCCTCAGCATCAGCACCATCATCAGCATCATCATCATCATCATCCTCATCATCCCCATCCTCATCATCCTCATCCTCATCCTCATCCTCATCCTCATCCTCATCATCATCACGATCAGTACAATTTTCCGTGCACTTGCCCTCTCGTATCAGCCGATTGGCGCCAGCAAAATGTTAAGCAGCACTGCCGGCAAACGAAAGTAGCTGTAACCGCACTAGTACGCCCCCGTTTAGCAGAAGACGCCAGAAAAGACCTCCACGTTAATGTTAATTCGTCTTTTCTCTCCAATCCACCCGTCGTAGGCCAGAGCTATCTCCGCGAAGAGTGTGGTTTCCCCTGGCCGCGCTGGTGCGCCGGGATCCGGGACACTTTGAGGGCCTTGTCCATTGAGGTTCATTAGCAGTCGGCATTTAGCAGTCTTAAGCTTTAGTGGCTTCGGGTTGAGGATTCAGGTGTGTAGTGGGCAGAGTGTGTGGAAATTTGGGCGGGTGGTCCTATAATGCGTCTGCACAAGCAAGCTCGTTTCTCTCGGCCCACCCCTACACACTTCAAGCTCCAACTCCCTTCTTCCAAGAGACCCTCCACTTCCAAGCCTCAGCTACAGCAGGGTGCCCTGGCATCGGCGTTCGCCCTGGTCGCCCTGCGCTGCCGATTCCGGCACGGTGCCGAAGGCACGGGCTGCCACATCAAGCTGTGATGCACAAAAGCTCCGACTTGAGGCTAGTTTCGGGGTTCTCAGGCCTCCCCTGACCAAATTCGGCAGGCAATGACCTTCTGGTGCCCGCATCCGACTCAGATTTGGAGCCTGGCGAGCAGTGATCCCGACCTTTGCTGAGTCCCTCGCTCTCTAGGGCAGAGGGGCAGGCAGGATGGTCCTCATGGTCCCCCCTCCTCTAGCATCTGACAGCGTCGACTACACTTTGTGGTCGTTTGCGGATTGCCGTTGCACGGAGCCACGCCTGTGGCGAAAAGAACGCCTTCAAAGGAAGGCTCAGCTCTGGAGACAGCCCGACAGGCTGTGCTGCCTGGCTGTCAGGAAAAGACCTGCTTCAACTGCCTCATATTGTGTCCTTTGCACATGTTGCAGGCTTGGCAAATGTTATGTGTAGTTGAACCGGGCGGTCTTATTGGCCTGCAGAAGATTGCGAGTCTTGAGAACAGCGGCTCTCCGAAAAAGCCACCAGAAGCCGCCAGGCGATCATTCCGGAGATGGACGTGGAGAGGCCCGGGAGACCTTTCTGGGATTCGGACGTGGTATGTACCGTACTTATGTACCACAGCTGCAAAAGGCGTTCCAGCCGGTGCAAACGGTTGTAAGCATTGTATACGACAGCCTGTGATATAGATACGATTTCTGCTTTGGGCTGTTCATTGGATCAAGCATGTTTTTCTCAAGGGAACCTTAGTACGAAAGCTGAGATACGCTGCGGTCCGGAGTAACAGCTGGCTCTGGATTGCTTCTCTTGTGCACCACAATCTCGCTTTTCGTTTAAATGAAGTTCTAGATTCTAGACCTGTCCACCGTGCGGAACCAGGGCGCAGGCGACGAAGGAGGAAGAGAAGCCCGAGCGCCCAGGGGACTCCAGCCAAACATGGAGGGCGAGCATGCTAGGACGGATTTCTGAGCATGTTAGGAGCGGTCATGGCTCTGAGATGTCTGGCCGAAGGCTTGAACTCCAGTCACGAGGAAACTCCAGCTTCTCGGGTCTTGCTCCAGGATACAGCAGCTGCAGAGAGTGACGCTTCCAAGGTCGTTGCTGCTGAGCTACCTCCAACAAGGAGGTCTGGGCAAGAAGGAGCCTCAAAGTACGGAGTGGACAGCTGAGCCCGAAAGGTTCCCCACTTCAGCGCTTCATGCAGCTCCGGCAGAACAACTCAGAGGTGATCTGCAGCCAGGAGCTTGATGAGATCACAGGCAATCCGCCTTTACTTCGGAGCATTTCTGAAGATATGTACGTGGAGCGACTTCATGAGCTTTGGGCTTGAGTGGGGCAGGGGCGGTAGATTTGGAAGAGGGGCGGGAACCAATCGCAGTGTTTTCGGACGTATCCGTCTAGTCCGGCACTGTGGCTAGTGGCCCTTGCGGCGATCATTTGGTAGCAAGATTTGTCCCGCAGATTTTGTGGCTCAAGCGCAGCTTCGTGCTGAGAGCCTGCAGCCATGGCGCAGGCATCGTAGTAGGATGATTTCGGTTTTCTTGACAGCCTCCCAAGGACGAGCTCCCTTCCGATCCCTTTGCCCCTGCGGTCCCGCGGTGAGTTGGCTTTTTTTGCTTTGGAGGCCCCGCTCACGATCGGCTTTCTGGGAGGCGGCCAGATGCGACATGGCCGAAGTCAAAGCTCGCAGAATAATCACTCACTACCAGTAGAGTCAGTGGAGTGATCCAGACATTTCAGACACGAGTTTCTCTCGGGCCAGTCACAAGAATCGTGTTGTCCGGAGCGCCCTCCATTGGCACTGCCGTTCGTCCAGAGGGTGGCCGCTGTAGCACTTCCTCAGGCGTGGAGAGCAGTGAAACGCGTCGCGCAGCAACTTAGGTAGTGTGCAATGGATCTTAACTGATGCAGGTATATCCAGGAATCAAACAGATTAATATGGGGTTTCCTCAGTGAGACCCCCGGTGAAAGCTTCAGGTGTGAGGCGCTGCTTGGTGGCCTCTTGGCCCAGGGCACTGCAGAGGCGGAGACTCGGGCTCGTAGCGTGCTTTTTGAGGAAATCCATCATAGAGCCATTGAGCAGAATTGTTTGAGACAAGGTAAGCCTTGAGTCAGGAGGTGCCAGGTCACTTACAGCCGACTCAAGTGCGACCTTGGTCGAAGTCATTATCGATACCAAATACCATACCGCAGTGTGAAGTTGCCAGCATCCGGACCCCGGAGCCATGAAGATGAAACTTCTCGCCATAACTCCACGAAGGTAACGTCCTCTAGGCATCTCCAGAATCAGTGTAGTGTGCTTCTTGTCAAGAACACTGCTGCTGAGACAAGGGACTATTTGTTGTTTTCACTGTGCCGGCCGTTTTCAGCAGCACGGCAACCGTGGAGGCGAGCAAAGCGCTCGTCAGTGAGCCCGTGGAGGCGCGACCGATCATGCGGCACGGCGAGTAATCATGTGAAGGAGGCTGTTTTCGAACAACAGGGAATGTGGACATTGCTCGAGCAGAGATTTTGATTCAAGTGGCTTTGCCGTGCTGGCTGCTCCAAACTCTTGGCGCCGATTTAGGCTTTTTCAATCTGGGTAACATATCACGATCGTCGTGTTGTCTCCTCGCCGTCGGTCAGGCCAGAAGAGCATACCTTGAAAGCAAGCGCGATTCTGAGTGGCTGCCGTGTGCAGGGAAAGCCAGTTTCTGAAGCATTTCGAAACCCAAGCCGGTGAGTCACATGGCATGTTTCGACCTGGAGCTATTGCCAAAATTCGCGGCCCTTGAGCTTCTGTTTCTGGGCTGTGCAACCTCGGAGACATCGCAAGCGTCGCAAGAAGCTGAGGTTCGGCGTCCGCACGACGGCCTCGAATGCCGAGGTCAGTCGGGCCAGAGCTGAGTCTTGATTCCAGCAGCAAGGTGTAAAAGGTGGCGAAGGATCCGGATGTGTAAAGCAGCTACGCTGTGCCTCCGGCGTGATCCGGGCAGGTCGTGAGCTCCATGGGCGCCGGCGGTGTTGTAGTCCTGGCCGTGAAGCCGCAGGCCTCAAAGACCGGGGTTCGCCACGAAAGGAGAAGGGGAACAGTTTAACGAAGCCCTTGAGCTGCGACGAACACATCTCTTGGGGCCAGGGAGCATCTGCACTTCGCTCCAACAACCCTCCTTGAGGGTACTTCGAGCAAAAATCATATAGCGGTTATCCTTCTGGTGTGGGACTACTTTTGGCTTATGGTTCCTATTCCAGCTGTTGATGTTCTCGAGCGTCTCTTTATAGCTGGCTGCAGGTGGCATCAGCAGCGCTGAGCTCCTGTTCAGCAAAAGTCGTTTTCGCGAAGTTGCCACCATCACCACCAGCCTTTGGCAACAGTGAGTAACAAGCCCCATCGTCACCATCATCTCCTCCTCCTCCTCCTCCTCGTTCTCCTCCTCATCCTCCTCATCCTCCTCATCCTCCTCATCATCATCGTCACCCTCACCATCATCACCATCATCGTCATCATCGTCGTCGTCGTCATCATCATCATCATCCTCATCATCATCATCACCTCATAAGCGTCATCATCCTCATCATCACCCTCATCATCATCGTGATCATCATCATCATCATCATCAACATCATCATCGTCATCATCACCCTCATCATCGTCATCATCCTTTTCATCTCCTCCTCATCACCATCATCATGACCATCACTATCACCATCACCATCACCACCATCATCATCATCATTTCTGTGTTCTCCTTGGTTGTGTCAGACCGACTGGAGCCGATGGTAGCAATCATACTTATTCGCAAGCGTGAGAGCCGGAGGCCGGAGCGGGCAAAGCTTGCCAGAAGAAGTGTTTTTCACGCGTTACCAGCCGGCATCAAGAAAGGAGAGGGGGAGGTGTGAGAGTGGGGCCTGGAGGAAAACTGACCCAACAAGTCGAAAATGGAAGCAGATCAAGACGTTCCAGGCCTCCGGCCTCGGCGGACTTAAGCGGCAGTGGCAGCAGCGGCAGCAGTAGCAGCAGCGACGAGTACCAAGAGCAGCGGCAGTGGCAGTGAACACCACCCAGACCACCGCCGCCACCGCCTTCACCGCCACCTCTACTGCTTCTGACGATAGCAACAGCTGCTGCTACTACTCCTGCAGCTACTGCCACTGCCACTGCTACTGCTACTGCTACTGCTCCTGCTGCTGCTACTACCTCTACTACTACTAGTACTATTACTACTAATTACCACTACTACTACTACTACTACTAATACTAATACTAATACTACTACTACTACTACTACTACTATTACTACTACTACTACTACTACTCCTCCTTCTACTGCTACTGCTACTGCTACTACTACTACTACTACCACTACTACTACTACTACTACTACTACTACTGCTACTACTACTACGCTAATGTTATTGATATTGTGGAGCTGCTGAATTGGTTCGCGCGAGCCTCGATGGCATCAACAAGTGAGCTATCAATGAAGCTGCCCAGCAAGACAGTCTTCTATCGTAATTGAGGCCCGTTCTCCTCCTAAGGCGGGCTGAACCTTGGTAGCGACTCGCCGCTCTTCGTCTCGATCATGGCAGGGGCTCCTTGGCGCCAGAAACCGCCGAGACTTTGCAAAGCTACTGCTTCTGCTGCTAGCGATCTGCTCGAATGTCGTCAAGGTAGTCATGATAAGTAGAGGAAAGCACCTGAAGCCAGGCACAGCCCAAATCGCAGCATATCAGACGAGCGCGATGGCCAGTTATCATCTTCGTACAAGCGACACCGATGCTTCGCTACGATCCGATGGTGGACCTTCATTTGTACATGGGCTTTTCAGCGTGATCCTTTTGACGATCAGGTGACCCTCCAGAAACTTGCAGACATGGGCCTCAGACGAGTTGTCTGGGACTCGAGGGCTCTCACAGTTAAGTGCTGGAATGGTGCCGGCTTTCCCCCAGTGCCTTTTGATGCCTTGTGCTCCGGGATTGGAATGGCGGCTGAAGGACGAGGTAGATCTTTCGGGATCCTGAGGTTCAGGTCGCCCTACTGAGTGAACCTCACAAGTGGAGGCTCCTGGTGTTCGGCAAGAGAAGTATACTCGTATAGTATTGTACAAGAAGCTACCATTCTCCCCGTTTGTGGGGGGGCGCTCTACTCAGATGTGCAAGAGGCCCGGACGATGCCGAACACCCCGGCGCTGGTCGGCCTCGGCGCATCGGCCTACGTGCCACGGTCTCTCCACACTTCGCTCTGGGCTGATCACGATTTTTCTGCCGAGATCTTCCATCTTGAGACTGCCTTCTGGTTTCGCCTTCAAGCTGCGCCGCTACGCTTCGAGTCGCTACGCTTGGCAGGTGCTTGGGCCCGGTGCTTTGCCGACGGATGGCGCCATCGTCGAGAAAGCCCCGGCCTTGGGACTTCGGGGGGCCATAGAGTTAGGGCATTATCAAAGAGACTTCCGGCTATACCAAGAGGAGGTATCGAGTGCCGGATTATCCCAAAATCGATCTACGCTGATTGGGCCTTTGAAGAGGTCTCCGGCTCGAGACTAGCAAGCCTCCGCTAAGACAGACGGAGCACCAGGTAGGGAGTAGCGTGCTGCAGTTGGCCAGTGCTCTTGCTAAAGGCATGCGTTTGTTCTTTTCGAGGTGATGTCAGCAGTCGGCGTGTGTGAGAAGCTGGGCGACGAGAAGCTTCTGGACCAGAGCCACTAGTGATGCCTGCTACTTGTCAACTCTTGGTGGTGCCTGCATTTCATGGTACAGGTTTCCATGGCACTTATCTCTTCAAGCCCTGTACACCCTACAAGGATTGAGCCTTATGAGCTTCTGAACCCTATAAGCCATGCAATGTAACACACAAGCCTGTAGACCTTCGCTCTAAAGCCCTAAAGTGTAAAGACCCTGAAGCCCTGAGCGCCCGACTCTTGCCAAGCTTTCTTCGACTTGAGAGCTCATCCAAGCCGAGAGGATGCCGTAACCGGGCTGTCCGGAAGCGGCCCGGCCTATGTGCCCGGGCACCCAGATGTCTCGGCTCTTAGGGCGCATCCGGGGCTTGGGTTTTTGGGGGGTTGGAATTTTCAGGGCCTGAGCCGTAGGGCTTCTGTGTTGTCAGAGTTTCTAAAGCTCAGGCTTGGGGGGTTTCGGAGTTTCGCGTTGTACAATTTCGGGTTGGGGGGTCTGGGGAATCAGCTTTTCAAGCATCGGCGCGAAGTGTTCGTCACCTTTGCTTTTCTGATGGCAAGCCTGCGTTTTGGAATGACTCCTGGACATCTGCTGCCTGTCAACTCACGATCGGCCCGAGAGTGGTTCCGATCAGACTGGCTGAGCTGGCTGAGGTACATGATGATCGAGGCCATGGCAGATGGTGGCGCCCAAGGCTCAGAGGTTGGCGCAAGTGCAAGCCTGCTGTCTGTTGGCACGAGGTTTGAAACGACATGCCCTGATGAACATCAACTCGGTCCTTCCAACGTTGCAAGCCCCAAGGTACTTGCCGATCATGTAGAGTTGGAGACCGGAGCAGCTGGCAGGAACGGGAACACAGTTGGAACTCAGAAGTGTCAACTCTGCATGTCGCAAGCCCCCCCCCCAAGCTCCTGAACCACTAGCGATGCGGCCCTTCTCGAATCCAAACCTGCGGACCAACCCGCCCAACTTTGCACGGATGCGTCAAGGTCAGGAATGGCCTCACCCGGGATGTGGCGCTGAAGCTGGCAGCGCAGACGGTCTGCGGCATCGGTTGAGTTGAAAGTTGGTCGGGCTTGGACTCAGGGGCTCCGTCAAGGGCCGGCATTGCACGTGTTTCAATGTCGTCTCCCGGGTTCCTGGGGCATGGGCCATTTAAGGGGTCGATTTCTTGTCGACAGCTCCCATGCGCCGACTTTTAGGCGCTTTCAGGGCAGGGAGGCTCTTGGGAGACTCCCCCTCATGGCATGGCTCGAGCCGGCCACCTGCAGGTCATGGGCGCAGCCAAGATGACAATCGCGGGTGACAAGCGGCTGGGCTGGGATCCATGCAATCTAGGTATCTCAATACCCAGCAACCTTTTTCGCTACGAGAATCCTCCCAACCTGTCCCCATGACTTATAGGCAGCAGTTCCAATCGAAGACCCATCATCGGATCAGTGCAGGCATGTTTGGTGTGTTTGTATCAAATGTCCCTGAAGTTCTCTTGACCGCTTCTTGAGGCATCCCGCCCAGCTCCGAAATGCTGTGGAGTCTCCCGGCGGTACGACCATCGCAGGCGCCTCCTTACTTCGGGCCCCGTCTAGGCCTCGAGAGGTGGAGCGGAAAAGGGCGGGCTTTAATAATGGAGCCTAGATTCTAAATCCGACTTCTCAAAGTAACTCTGCCAGGGACCACCACCTTGGAAGCCACCGGCTTCCGGAATGCGGTGATCTCTGCAGTGACGGCCGCGAAGGACACCAGGGAAGAACTCAACTTCGCTCATGGAGACGCTAAGGCGACTGCAAGGCCTAGGTAGGAATCGGATCTGTGCTGCAGGAGCGAGCAACAGAGCTTGGAAAAATCTGAGCGATTGAAAGCGCTGTCAAAGGCCAAAGGCCTCGCTTCTCTCCAGTGTCGGGTGATCTCTTTGACAAAATGACGCAATGTGCAACAACATACTCCAAGCCAAGAGACATCTGGCAAGCTCTCAGATTCATCCTGGCAGAGGTGCACTCTTCTTTGCACTTGGGCCCTGGCAGTTACCGTTCAGCTCTTGCGAATATCGAACCCTCTTGCAGTAACCGCCAGGTCAATCCATTCTTATTCGAGGCCTACTCTTGGGCACAGTTCCTTGCGGGACAGGCCATTTTAGGGAGTCTCGGAAGCACCTCGCCGCCAAGTTGCCTAAAGCACGGAGAAGGGCGAAACTTGGCGACTGAGTCGCTTCTTCATCCCTATACAATCCATGCACATCCGCTCCGTCACCGCTTTGCGAAGAGGAGCCGAGGTGACTTCAGCTGCCCACCCGACCACTCTTCCACGGATTTTGTACTCATACCTCCAGATCTTTGCCTTCAAGGCTGCCACTTCGGAAACCTAGGTTTGGACTTTTTTGGACATGCGGTTCGGAGCTATTCGTGAACTTCCGTGTGGCTCACGAGGACGGTGGCTGGAGGTAGGGTGACTACATAGGTTAGCAGTACAGACTTGCATCTCAGGAGTAGGACAACAGAGTAAAGCACGAGTGAGCTGGCCGTCATTATGTGCAGTTTATTCTGACAATACCTGACAATCCTGACAGCAAACATGGCCGGCAGTGTGTTGTCTCCATGGCAAGACCTGAAGCGAGTTATTTGCTGCGGTGCCTGAGTCGAAGTTAAGCATATCCTGCAGACGCTCAATTTTGGGAGAGGTGCTACGCAAAGCAAAGACACCTTGGGATGCACGAGCTAAATTCCAGGAGTTTCAAGGTACAAAAGTAGCCGCAGCATGTGTAAAAGCTACAGCAGACTGTCCTGTCGGCCAGAAAAGCAACAGCGGGGCAACTGCGACCTCGGACTCCCCATTTCAGACCCACGCCATCCCACGCCGACTGCTCGAAACCAGGCGCCGCAGCATCCGACAAAGGGCGCCTGGCGGCGCTGGATGGCGTGCGCTGTTTTGCCCTTCTGTGCTCTGGGCCAAACAAAGCAGAGGAAAGCAGGATTTGCTGGTGGTCGGCTTGAACTGTTATGTTATGGGTCCGCAGACAAGCAGGCAACTGCATGCACCAACAGATGT
This sequence comes from Symbiodinium necroappetens, assembly GCA_905231915.1. NCBI lineage: Eukaryota > Dinophyceae > Suessiales > Symbiodiniaceae > Symbiodinium > Symbiodinium necroappetens. The sequence goes on from CAJNJA010007612.1 coordinate 12,016, forward strand.
TGCTTGACCATGCCATTCCGGTGGGCCTGGCATCAGCATCACCACTGAATGCAAGCAGCGATTTTTCAAACAGCCGTCAATCACTTCAGATCCTTTCCGAAGAGAATCTACTTGTCATCGAAGTCAGCCACTTGAAAGAAGATCGCCGCTCCACCGGGACGGCACTCGTCTGCATGTGTTGCTTCTTTTGCGAGCACCAGTACTTTAGCTTGTAGAGACGCTCAGATGGGTCTTTGCGCTTCACTCTTTCCGCTCGGAGTTTGTGAATGTGCGCCTCGGCCTGGAGCGGTCTCCGGTTTCTCAGAGCGAGGAAAGCCTTGTGTACTTTGTTGGCTTTCGCAGAGGCGAGAGTTTGGGATCAGCTTGATCCAGTTTCTTGGATGTGTAGAGAAGACTCGGCATCGGCCTCAGGTATACCGGAGAGCAGCTTGCCGATCCCAAGCTCCGCAAAGGAGTTCTGCTGCAGTGGCGGAGCCAGCCTGCTCTTCAAGGCGGCTTTGGGAGAGTTTAGGCTTCAAGACTTCACCTCCCACAGCATCGGCACGCTTCCCATGCTCCCGGAACCCTGCAGTCTTCAGGCAACACCGGGGTCGATGCCTTTCTCGTGCTTAGCGGCATGCTGATCAGCAGCTTGGACAATTGTTGCGGTCTCCCCGGATTTCGTGTAGAGTTCAGCAGTTGCAGCGTCGTGGCTTCGAAGAAGGAACAAGGGGCCCCGGAGAAGTGCCTGGCCTGCCAAGAACATCCCTTGCTGAAGGCAGCGCCTACTTGCAGAAAGATGTTCAGAGGCGCACTGATTGATTTCGTCAATGATTTCGTCGAATCGCGAGGCATCGAATTCTTGCTGCACTGCATGCTGGCACTGAGCAGCTGTGCTCTAGAGTCTCAGAGACGAAACCTGGGCTGCGCGAGGCTTCCGCGCCCGCTTCACGCGGCTCTCTTCTGCCTGCGCCGCTTCTTTCGTATCTGGCCGCCCGGGCCTGCAAAGCGCCCAAAGCCATGCATTGCCCCCGTAGAAACATTGATGCTTTGTTTTGGTCTTATTAATTGAGATGATTCCTATCTGTACTGGTCACTGACTATAATTAGATACTATTGTTATTGTTTTGGTTGTGTGCTTTTGATTTTTTGCTTGTTAATTAGTCTTGTTCTTACTATCACCATTATACATGGTTTTATTTCTATTGTTGCTGTTATCAAGGCCCATGGTCGTCGCTGCCGTGGTCACCGCCTTCCTCATGGCTGCGGGCTCTCCGGATCCAGAAACCCGCGGAAAGTAGGCAGCGAAACCGCAAAGCAAGAGGAAAAGTCGCAGCCATCCCAACACGCACCAAAGAACCTAGGAAGACATGATGGTAACAACAGAGAGAAGAACACGAGACAGAATAGTCACAGTTACATGTTACACTAGCATTAGTAATCGTAAGAGCCATAACAATCGTAATGCCGACAACAACAATAAGCATGAATAACAATTAACACACTGTGAATAGCAATAGTCAGCACAATAACATGCTTAAACCTATCCTCCTCCTCATCGTCATCATCGTCATCATCACCATCACCATCATCATCCTCATTATCCTCATCTTCCTCATCATGTTCTTCACCACCATCACCACCACCATCACCACCATCATCACCACCACCGTCACCATCATCATCACCATCATCACATTTTTCACTCGTGTCATCAGCAGTATTAATGATAATGCAAGAATCAGAAGTACTGTGATATACTGATATTAGCGATAAGTATTTGTTCTGATTTTAATCATAAAGACAAGGCTCTCCAGACTTCGCGCTGCACTGGCGGTCGGACCTGGCCTGGCCATACTTGTGCTCCGGGCTGCAGCGCTGCTTCTTGTGGGGTGCCATATAAGATGTTTGGTATTGAAAATAGTTGCTGCAGCATGGAGAAGTTTGAAGGTCAGAGCAGACAGCTTCTGCCAGCAATCCTTGCTTGCGGGGTTCTGTGAAACCAAGGATTTTGATGCAAAACTTCTTCCGGAACAGTCTCGGAATCACAGGCACCTTGCCCTCAAGTTGGACTGCCCGAGGCTTTGCGCTTTTTTTCATTACTGGGTCCTTGTTGCCTACAATTTTTTGTAGTTTGTGAGAATAAAACCCAACAAGGATTAACTGTGATCATTTTTTACTATAGCCCCAAGAGGGAACCAGATTACCTTGAACTTCCTGAGCGAATTCAGTACAGTTGACCGGCGGGGGAGTAGTCCGCCCAGGCATCGGCCACCTTTGGAGCGTCAGTGTCGAGATGCAGATGCGCCTGGGCCTAGACTGGCCAGTGGGCTCAAGGTTTGCTCGTGCATCCCCCCGCCCTGCTGCAAGCCTCCGCACAAAAGCTTTAGGGCTTTAGGCGTACCTGAGTACTGTACTCGAAAAGCCTATGCCCATGCGAGCAAGACTTAGCGGTTGGATCAAAACTCGCCCCGAAACGCCAGCTGGCAGCCAGGTATCTCCTTACGCCTTTGCTTTGCGAGCTGATCTTCAATGTTTCGGCTGGTCGGCGCCGCCGCGGTGCTTTCGCTTTGCTCGGAGGTACTGTCTCCTGATTTCGATTGGGTGTAGATGGCCTTCCTGGTTAAAGGTTTGCGGTACTGTGTAGTGTGGGGTCTTGGTTGTAGGAGTGCAGACGTGGACTCAAAGGGTTTGAAGTTTGAGGCTCTAAACCTTGAACATGCGAAAGTCTTTGTCTACGCAAAGAACACCTGCAGCCCTATATACTTTCTCGATGCTGTCATGCCTATCATTAAAAAATTACGATACATTATATCTTATACGATGCGATGCTATGTCAACATCATGTGATGTTATCTCATATGCCCTTCTACCATCTTACATAATCTTATACCACCTTATTTTCCCTATATTGCTCCATAGGATCTTGCATGATCTTCTGATCGTGTCGTTGAACATAGATTACCCTATATTTTAATATTACCTTATATCACCCTATCTTACCTCGTACCTGACCTTTTCAGATCTAATCTCATCTTGATTTATCTTGTCTGACCTCACCTAGTCTTCTGCTCTACAAAGCATCTCGTATCATATGAGGTTGTTTGATATTACATGGCGCTGTACTATATTGCATTCTACACTATTTCATCTTTTATACCACACATTGAAAGGAGTCCCCTGTCAGAGCTTTCAGGCCTTTCCCAGTTGAGTCTCGGGCTCCGGGCTTGGTGGGTCTTCGGACCGCCGCAGATGCAGCCTGGCGGGAAGCGCCCGATGGCTTTCAGGGGTTTCATGACTCAAGGCTCTGGGGCCCAAGGGCATTTAGGCTTGGAGGTTCGGATATCTTCAGAGTAATGGTTCAGGGGCCAGGGTTCTGCCATGTTCTGCCGGGGTTTAGGTCTCTGCTTTGGGAGCCATGCTTCCTTGCCACCCACTTCCTCTCCAAGCAATCTGCAGCACTTAAGGGTTTGTCGATGTGTTGTTGTCTTTACACTGTCAAGGATGGACGAGCCGTGGTGGCCTCCCCCGCCGCTCTATACCAATGTCTTCGCCCGGATCTCACCCTACCTCAGTGACTTGGTCGAGGAGCTGGCGTAGCATCGGGGTGATGGCTCTTGCTTGCGTCTGGAGCCATGCCCAGATAACAGGCAGTTCAGCAATACGAGCCGTCGTTCATCGCAGCTCGAACTGTTCTGCAGCCCAAATCTGCCGATGCCACCATCGCACAACAAACCTGAACACGAGAACGGTCGCACTGAGCCATGCAGCACTCGAAAGAGTCTTAAGCACTGACACGGGAAGCTACTACCTAGCTGCCTGCCTTCCACCGAATAAACCCACGCATCAGAACAGCCGACCCTGGACTGCCCCAAGCCACACTCCTAAGCCACGCGCCGCGCCGTGTCTCAAGGCGGCATGGCACTGCACTTGGCCTTGCAGGCTCGCCGGGGACCCGCGCACCAGGAATCCAATGTTCTAGCTCAAAGCATCTCCTTACCCCCCCCCCCCCCCC
>CAJNJA010007615.1:0-15000 GCA_905231915.1 Symbiodinium necroappetens
CTTTGAGATTTTTCTTGAGATGCCATGAATGCTCCAGAGTAATTAATATAGGATCCTCAGAATGAGTCTAATTAGGGTTTAGGGTTCAGGGTTTAGGGTTCAGCGTTTAGGGTTCAGGGTTTAGGCTTCTGGGTCAAGGGTTTAGGTGTTCAGTTTAGGTTCCAGGGCCACTGTAGACCAGGGTTCCTGGTCTTGCACCAGAAAAAACTCCCTACCTCACACTCTACAGCCACCCTGCACCATATACACTGAACTCCCTAAACCCTAAACCAAAACAGGCAACAGGGGGATTGTCGGCTTTGTCGCTTTAGATTTTCTCGGCAAGGAGCCTTCAAGATCGGAGTGGTCTGGGATGCCGATCTAAACTTGGGTTTAGGGTTTAGGGTGGTTTAGGTTTGAGGGTTTAGGGTTGAGGGTTTAGGGTTTAGGGTGGCAGGATGTCGAGCGGCGGATGTGGAATCTGGGTAACATGCCGCAGTGAGTGTAGGGAGTTGGAATGTGCTTTGCTAACAAGAAAGCTCCCTTGGCCTGCTTTTTGACCTGCACAGCAATCCCAGGCCGCGTGCTTGTTATTAGCGGGTCGAATGAGCAGACCTGCCTGCACTTGCCCTGGTCGTCACCCTGCCCAACACGACCTCTAAATGAACCCTAAATCCGGAGATGCCCGAAAGCCGCACGCTGAACCCTTGAACTTGAACTCTGCAGCTACTTGGAGGTTCATGGATAGTTATAAGAGGGGGGTTATGTTGGTAGGGCAACTATAGCTATAACCCTTATGGATCCCACTTATAGCTACCCATGAACCTCCGCGTAAGCACTCCACACTTCGGGTTTTAGCCCTTGAAACCTTCTACGCCCGAAGCCTAGAACCCTTGGTTTAGGATTTTGTGCGGGGTCTGATTCGGCTTACCACATAAATCAGATCCTAAACGGCCCTTAAACCCTCCTTGGAGGTTGATGGGTAGTTATAAGTGCGCTACAAGTCCCTGAAGATGGGTCATAACTATAGCTATCCTACTGATAACACCACGTATAGCTACCCATGAACCTCCAAGTAATCCCTCAACCCGAAACCCTATAAACCTCAGTGGCCTTGTAGGGACGGCCGGGCGCTTCTCGCTGCATCCGCCGCGCGTAGGCGCGGCGGCTGGTGCCCTCGCGGAATGCTGCAACTTGGGTAGCTCTTGGAAGGGGGGTTCATATGGTTCATATGCTCTGTTTAGAGTTTCGGGTTTAGGGTTTAGGGGTGGTATAATACATTCAAAGGTTTAAGATCTCGAGCTATCCGATGCTTCGAGCTTCGTAGCTGGGCTTCCTTACGTCTTTAGAAAAAAGAACCTCCGTGTGCTTTGGGTTTGGTGTTAGAAGGCAGTTTTCGGGTTCTGACTTCTTGGCTTTTTGTTTCGAGGGCTGAGAAATTTCGGGCTTGGGCTTCAAGTGTTAGGGCTTGGGCCTGGCGATCAGGGCTTCGGGGCCTTTAGGTTCCAGGTTTGTGGCTTGAGGGGCTTGCGGGCCTTTTGTCTACTTCATGACGTTGGAGGTGAGAAGGGAGAGGAGTGCATGAGGACCGAGCTGTAGTCTACTTCTTCGTTCCTCCTTATTCAATGGGGGGAGAGGTCAGCACCCAGGCTTGGCTGCCTGCAACTTTGATCACAACCTAGGCCCAAACAACCCTACGTGAGCTTGCTGCATCCCTTCGTCCCCCAGGTACTTGCAACTTCCGCGCACCTGGCTCGACACGCGCAGGGCCATGACATCCAGGGCAGCGGTGTCCTGGACAGATCGCAGATTCTGGTGTGTGCCAATCAACGGGCTCACCCTAAACCCCTAACACCCTAACACCCTGAACCCCTAAACCCTAAACACAAAGCCCACAAGCAAATCCATGCAACCTGTGCAAGAAGCGTTTGCGCCATTCGAGTTTTGGGGTTGAAGCTTTATGGCAACTTTATGGTCTTCAGTTTGGGGTTTAAGCCTGTTCATAGCCATCGGAATAGTTCGTTTGTTCGTTCGTTGCGGTCCGTAGTGCTAATGAAAGCGCGACCCAAAACTGGCAAACCGTCGGAATAGTTGGTAATAATGTCCCCTTGTAGTCCCTGTGTGGTTGTACGGCTGGTTCTGACTATTGTGGCCCGGATTCATGAGAAGTTGCTATCAACTCTCCGCACCCATGAGGCTCTCTCCTGCCGCGCGCTGAGGAAGATCTCCTGCAACACATCGCGGGGTTTATAGGGATCCCTAAACCCTAAACCCTAAGATTAGGGTGCAGGGCTTTTGGCGTCTTTTGGGATTCGGAATCGATCTCAGGGCTGGCAGACATTCGGCGGCATTGGTGTCGAGAACAGGATGTTAAAAGAACCGAAGCCAAGCCCGAGCCCTGCATCCCCCAACCCTGAAGCAAAGCCCTTCAAAAGAACTGCTGTTAAGATCATAAGCCGCATTGACCCAAAATGAAAGGCGATCTTATTGGCAGCAAAAGCCCTTTGGGTTGAGGTTCAAGTATCATTAAAATTCAACATGACTCCTAAGGAAGGCCCAGATAAAGCCTGCTGGTAAGCCCTTGAATCCGAACGGGACTTTGGTGCTAAGATTTAAGGCTTTCGAGTGTAGGGGCTTGCGGTTCGGCTTTTAAGCTTCAAGGTGCAGGTTTAGAGTTTAAGGCGCTTGAAGCCATAGCCCTAAACCCTAAACCCTAACTACCCCTAAACCAGAAACCTCAAACCCTAAACCCTTACAACACGGCTCAGGGCTGCTTTTGAGCTCGATGTGCCTCCTACTCGGCTTTCTGAAGGCCTTTGCTTTCTTGCGTCACAAGAGTGAGAGACTGGGAGGCTGAGCCTCCGAGGACTAAGGGGTTTAGGGCTTAGGGCCCAAAGGGCTCATAGGGGTTTAGGAGTTTAAGGGGTCTTAGGGATTTAGGGCTTAGGGGTTGAGGGCTTAGGGTTTGGGCTGCTTGGGGTTTGGGAGTTTAGATCTTTCGGCCCTTGACCTGCTATCTGTTGCCGAAGATCTGACACTTTGTCTTCCTGCTGGGAGCAGGGGTTGCCTCTGAGAGAGCTATATTTTCCCACATCGCTTATCCCAAATTCACGACCCTTGAATCCACAAAAACCCCCAACAGAGCGATGTGAGAGCGGGATTACAAACTATGCAGGCACCACACACCTCCAAAGAACCAAAAGACCAACCTGCAGCCGAAGGTTTGCCCCGCGACGTCCTCCGTGACACCTGTCCAAGCTGGTGGCCGCTTGAATGCCGCCACAAGCCTGGCAATTTAGGGTTTGGGGTTTAGGGTTTTGGGCTTTGGGTTTAGGGTTTAGGGCTTCTGGCAACAAGCGATCAGCGGAAAAGTGCTCAGCAGAGTTGGTTTACGTCTTCTGGAAGGTCTTGTGGCTTCATAGTCCCATTTGTGGGACCTCTTAAAGGTCTTCAAGAAGAGCAGTGAGGTCTAGGGCGCCGGGATTCAGATTCATGGAGGGTTAATGAAGACGTCGTGGTAAGTAGGCTACAAGAGATGTATACCAAGATAGCCCTGAGCAGCCCTAGAACCCTCAACCCCAAACCCTAGTTTGAGACCCCGGAAGCAGCACCAACAAAGCCCCGAAAACCCTGAAACCCCATTTTCGGACCTGCCTCTGGTAGTCCTCGTCTTGGACCTCGGCCAGGGTTGTTTCGAAATTAGGGGGTTAGGAGCATTAGACGACAATGCAGCTCAGTCCGTACCACTGACTACCGAACATGAGACGCCCACTTCCTGCAGTGGGTTGTGCTATTACTGGGCTTGCAAGCACCATTATCGGGATCCTCATACTTGGCAAGCCTGCTTAAACCGACTTACTATGTACCCTGGCCCTGGTGTCCTGCAGACGCCTAAAGAAACGTTTAAAGATCCTCCTACACATACAGATGGAGGCCTAACAGAATATGCACAGATGATACACAAGTACATAAGCGCGTGACTGCATGGGGGGCCTGAAACCTGGTATGTTGCAGAAGACTTATATAAGGAACTATAACGGGATAGTATTTCTGATTCTTCCTACCATGTCCTACGTACCCCTAGGCTACGACTCCTTCGAAGCCCAGTGGCCAAGACGTAGCGGACGTCCACATCGCGGCCCGGCAAGGCTCCCGAGGGAACCCAGAGGTAGGGGTCCAGCTCCTGGAGCGGCGAAGAGGGCTCCAGGGCTTGGGTGGGGGGGGGGGGGGGGGNNTTTGGGGGTTTAGGGGTCTAGGGTTGCGGGGTGTAGAGTGCAGGGGTTTGGGCTTGGGGTTTTGGGTTTGAGGGGTTCGGGGGTATGGGGTTTGCGGCTCATAAACCGGTTTGATGCTGAGCCTATATTGAAAGGTTTGGGGGTTTGGAGTTCTGGGCTTGGGGTTTGGGGGTGCATCTCGGCTTGAGGTTAGAGCCTCACGTGCGAATTTACATCAATTCGTGAACCTGGGTTTGGACATGGTGAGGTACAGGGTGCAACATAGGGCCCAGTCTATGAAAGAAAGTCAAAAAAGAGGGTTTCGCGCTCAACCTTAACCTGCACCTCTGAGTCGGAAAATGACAACAAGTCAACCCGAAACCCTCGAAGGTCCCAAATCTACGGGCCAGAACCCTTAAACGTCAATCTAACCAAATCAGAGCCGAAACCCGAAACGCCCTCCACCTCGATGTGCTGAAAGCCCAGCCGAGTGAAGTAGGCCTCCGCAGATCTCCAAGAGCCGTAGTTTCGGATGTTCTCAGTGGGTGTAACGATTACGGAGATTTGCGCCGAGATTTTAGATATCGAAGCTACAACTTACTTTGGATATTGGGGGTTGTTTCTGGCGGGGATATGGTGCTTGTGGCATGGGGGTATGAATGCCTGCAAACGCGTTGCGAGCTCGAATCGCGGAGTTTCAACAAGTCACAAATCAATGACAGGCCAAACAACGAAGAGCCCTCAACCCGTAAATCCCTACATCCCTAAAACCAACGAACCCCAAAAGTCGGCCTCGAGGCCGGCAGATTGAGGCTCCAGCACCAGCACCTCCCGGAGTTAGCGCTGGGCGTTTTTTCATCGAGAGTTGGGGAGCACAGTGAGGGGTTTAGAGGTTTAGGGCTTGGGGTATAGGTACAGAGAGTAAGGGCTTAGGGCTTAGGGTGTAGGTATAGAGAGTAAGGGGGAGGGGGGGAAAAACATACGCTGACGGGTTTAGGGGTACAGGGTTCAGGACTTCGGGATCACGATTTAGGACCTCGGTATTGGGGCTTCATGACTCACTTTTGCGCTAGCTTCCGGGCCAGCGCTTCTCGAATCAAGGTCTCTTTACCCGAGCCAGTTCCAGGATGGCCGGGGTGACCGGGCGCCACTCCTCCCCGGGCAGCGGCTCCTCGAAGAGCTTAAACTCCCAGCCTGCCGACCACACCTCCTTGCCGTGGCAAAGCCTCGAAACAGCCTTACAGCTCAGGCCTGATTGAAGAGCAGCTGCTTTCATGGATACGAACAGCTGCCAAGGTTCCTCTCTGGAGCCCAACGGGCGTCCCTCAACCAGCACGCCCCTTCTTGCAGAACGCTCCTTCCCCTCCTGCAGCGCGTGATAGTGTCGCATGTTCTCGGAGCGGGTCACGTACTCTAAGTTGTCTATATCGTTGTTACACCGATTGCCATCTTTGTGGTTGACCTCCAGTTCGCCAGATGCAGGCTGGCCCAGGAACGTTGCTGCCACCAGCCGATGTACTGCGAATGCTCGACCGCTCCGCCGTATATACAGATACCCCTGTCCAAATCTAGTCCCTGCAGTGACGTGACCACGCAACAAATATCTGACGTGCCCACATCTGCTTACCATCAGGTGCGGAACCGTTTCCGTCTCGTGAGTGCCAGGATACTTCGCCGTCTCCCACATCACATCGCCCCATTTTACCTCGTCGTAAGCTGGCACCTGGTTAAACTCGTACCACCGGCCATATCCGCGCGCTCGTTTTTGCAAGCCGCGACAGCAAGCTGACACCGACTGGGACCCAACTCCAAGCAGCATTGCGACATCTCTCTGCGATGTGCAATAAGACCAGGAGCTTTCTCCACATTCTCGCCAAAGAACCGGCTTGCGGCGAGACCAAGCAGCACTCTGTCGGTCAGGGTTGGTCGCCCAAGAGTGGCGAGTGTTCTCAGATGGTGTTGAATAGGAGAGGTTGCTTGAATCATTGTTAGAAGGATTTCCATCTATATGGCTGACTTGCCAGTGGTCGTCGGTTGGCGGCAGGCCAAGAAACGCGCCTGCAACAAGTCGGTGTACTAGGTAATTCTGCCGCTGCATAATGACAGCTCTGTACCCGCTGCTCTTCTTTATTCCATAGCTGGCGCTCGTAGTGGGGGATTTCACCCGCCCAGAAGAGCTAACTTGCCAGAGATGGGGCACATTCTCCCCCGCAGCAGAAGCTGCAGATGAGGACCCTAAAACGGAACGGCACGAGTATCCGATGCCTGCCAACCTCTTGAAATAGGAACAGCTGTAACTGCGGTACATGGCTGCGGGTGCGTCAAGCGAACCAGTGCATGAAGACAAGAATCTATATAGCTGGCAAGAAAATGAATAAAGTTGAATCTCCACCGCGTTTTCTAAAGCATCAACCCTGAATCCAATAACCCTGCAGCCCGCAAACCTGAACTTGCGGAACGAATCTTGACGAACTATGCCGTTCCTGCTGAGCCGATGCAAAAGCCCATCCTCAGCCCCAAGCTGCACATGCCAGAACCATGCACAACCTGATATTGCCAAAGGAAGCATACGGGTCGAACAAGAGGTACCAAAGGTATATGCCAGGCCCAAAAAATCAACAACCCCCAAAGCCCTCAAACTCGCAACTCAACTCCGCCACAGTTCCTGAGCCTAAACCCTCCATCCTCCGGATTCGGCCCGTGGCCCTCAACTCTCTGGCTCGTGGTCGCACTACACTCTGAACCTTCAACCCTGCAACACTTAAATCCTAAACATCAAACTCTAAACCTCAACCCCAAGCTCTCAACTCTGAAACTCAAGATCTATACAGCTTAAGCCTTGACCTGAAAGCCTAACTACGATTTCAAAACCTCATGAAACTGTGTAAGGGTCTTACAGGGGCTGTCTGGCCCTTATGAAGCATGAAGCTCCTTTACACCCCGGAGTCCCCAAACCCAAACCCTCCCACCTGGTTGGCCGCCGCAGCCTGCTGCACCAGACAGCGAAGCAACACCGCACCCAACCTGGAATTCGGAACAAAGGGCGTGGATTCGAGCCTAGGGTTCGAGGGTTCCCTAAACCATAAACGCCGAGCTCTGGACCCTGAGCCTTGAACCCGAAACGCTATACCCAGATTCCGGGCTTAGGGTCTTGCGGAGCAAGTTAGTGTGCTATAAGGGGGTTTGAATAAGTAGTATTGCGTACCTTGTTCGGCCTACGTACACAAGTATGGGGTTGAAACGGGGATCGCAAGCGGTGGCCTCAAAGGCTTTGGGCTTTAGAGCTGACGCACGCTTTAACCTTATGGCTGTGCCAGAAGAAGCCCTGACATAAAGAGTGCCCCACGTCCTTGTCTTGCAGTTGCGAACAATCCGGGCCCAAGCATCGGGTCGGGGGGTTAAGGTGCTTGGGCCTGGTTAGGGCTTAAGGGTTTCACGACGAGTTACGCGTTTACGGGTTTCAGGGCCCTGTTGGGGGCGGGTGCAAGGTTACTCACCTCGGTGTATAAACGGATATGCAGCCAGTGACTCTGCTATCTACCATGCCGTGAATCTTGCACACTAAACACTTTACAAGTCAGACACAACCAGGATTGAGCGCTTTGTTGCTACATGTTTTCCCATGTAAGGAAGTTTGATTCCGCATGGTAGATGCGCACCGACGGGGGCTTTGAAAGACTTAGCTTCAGAGGCTGGGAATCACATCTGCCCTGATCGCCGGACATCCTCAAGACGGGTTGTGCAGTTGATTAGGTGGTAAAGCCTGTGGCAGAACATCCGGCTCTGGCTGCACCCGCAGCATTCTTCCGAGACGGGAAGTGGGGTGATTGTCCCAGGCTCGTGCTCGGCTACCTTGGTGTTCTGCCTGGCAGCCCGGAAAAAGGAACATCGCTCTTATGATACGCTGCACCTTTAAATCCCTAAGCCCGCATCAGAACCCTGGAAGATCCCTGAATTAGACAGCCGATGGGTGAATTGCTGGAGCAGAAGAATACAAATATTTCAGGCCCGCCGTATACACAGGGCCGGAATCAGTCGCAACATTGGTCCTTGGATTCCCAAAATATCTGCAGTAAACAAGCACCCAGAACGCAAGTCGAATTATGCGGGCACCGCCGGTTTCAAAACCAAACAAAGCCCTGGTGAGACTCTTAAAACCCTTCTAAGCCCCATACACAGGAGCCCGAATAATTAGAACGGGGTGTTGGGGTATATAATTAATACCAGTACTTAGATTGCAACCCCCAAACCTTAAGACCTACATCCTTCAACCTAAACCCCGAACCCTGCACCCTAAACCCCCCCAAACCCTAAAGCCCGAAACCCTAAAGCCCCAAATCCGAGACCCTACAACCCCAAACCTGAAGCCCGCAACCCCTAGCCCTACATCCTAAACCCCTAGCCCTACACCCTAAACCCCTAGCCCTGCATCCTAAACCCCAAACCCTAAACCCCAAACCCCCAAGATCCTAAAAATCCCAAAACCCTTATAGACACCTGACAGAAATACATCCCTTTAAGGAACCCTAAACCCTATGAACCCCAAACCCTAAACCCCAAGCCCCACAAGTTTCGAGGAAGAGGCCCGCGGGCCGAAGCGTCGGGCTGCGTCACGATTGCCTGGGTTTAAGGTTTACAGTTTAGCGGACCTTGGGTCCCTTGCAACAATTAGAATTTTAGCTGTTTCTTAGGGTCTTAGGGGTTATAATCACCAGATTAAGAAGTCTGTCTAAATACCCGTGAGTTCTAGGGTGTAAGGTTTGGGGTTTGAAGTTTGGGAGGGTGTAGTGCTTGGGGTTTAGGAGGGTTTAAGATTTCGGAGGGTTAGGGTTTAGGACTTGGGGTTAGGGCCTTAAGGGGTAAAGGGATCCGGGTTTGGGGGTTCGGGGTCCAGGGTCTACGGATGTTTGCAGTCACCTGAAAGGGTTCGAAACGGCTTCTGAATAAAAGGGCTTCTGGGAATAAGGACTTAGAGCCGGGCTTTAGAGAAGTTCAAGGCTCCTTCGACGGGTGTCATTAAGGTTTGCACAAGGCTTACGACTACTATGAGGGTTCTAGAGTTGGGGTGTTGCGTCTGGGGTTGGGGATGTAGGGCTGTAGGAGCTAAATGCTTGCAAACTATAGGTTACACTATAATTATGAGGGCTACTGCAGGCATTACTATAAGGGTTGTCATAAGGGCTAACTGTAGCTTTCACAATTGTTGTAAGGGTTTTTGGGAGGAGCCTACTGGGGTTCTATCGGAACTGTGCGCGGCTTCAAAGGGGTGGAAAGTGATAAGGCTCAATGGGAAGAGTTGTGGACAAGGTTTAGTTTTCAATACGGCCCGAGGTTCACCAGGGTCATGGTCTCGGGCTTCTCCAGAAACGCCCAGCTCGAGCTTGTGACCACATGCTTGACAAGGATCCGAAGTTTCGTGGAAAACTTCATCGCCCCAGGTTTTGGTAGAGAGAACTCGACACCAGAATGGGCAGATGAGGGGCCTGAACCCTCAACACCGTTTATAAGCCTCTGCACATCCCTAATCTTTTAAAATCTTGAACCCAAACCCTGAAACTCTAAACCAAAACCTCGGAACCTTGCTTTCTCAAAAACTCCACAAAACCCACCAAAAACACCCTACGACCTGTATACGGAACCCGAGGACCTGGCACGCAAAGCCCCAAAACCCCTGAACGGATCCAGTTTCCCTGACCAACTATAAACTGAAAACCCCAACCCGACACCCTAGACTCTAAAGCCCCTTAACTTACTAGACGCCGAACCTAAACTCTAATCCCCAACCCGAAAAACCTATACTCTAACGCCCCGAAATTCCTAAACCGAAACACCTCACCGGGGACCGCGCATCGACGTGAAGGGCTCCCAGGGGCTCCAACGGAAACGGGCGGTCCGACACCTCAAGGAGCTCTTTTGGGGTTCAGGGGTCAGGGTTTAGGATTTGGGGGGCGGGGGGGTTCCAGGATTTAGGGTTTAAGGTTTGCAAGGGTTTTGCTCTTTGGCCTTTTTCCTTTTACTTGGAGCTGGTTTGGTTGGAGTTCTAGGGCGTCGGAGTGTAGGTTTTCAGACTTAGGCCGCAGAGGGTCTAGAGCTGTGGTTAGAGATTTTAATGTTTCGGAGTTTAGGCATTGGTTTAGGCTTCCTTTAGGGTCGAGTGCTATTTTTTCCCAGAGAGTTAGGGTTGGAAGGGATAGGGTTCTACATGTAGGGTTTGGGAGGAGGGCTAAGGGCTTATAGGGCCTGCAGCTTGTAGGGCTCAGGGCTTGGAGTTAGGGTTCTTGGTTCTTGCTTGCTGTGCTTTGTGGGGGTGTTTCGGGTGTGCCTGTGTTTCCCCGTTTTCGGTGACTTAACCTTTCGGTTTTGAGTTTGAGCTCTTGTTCGCTTTTGACAAAGGCTGCGTAAGTCTCATTAAGGGTCCTTCGAAGCCCTTTTATAGTAAGGCGGCTCGGGATTTAGAGCTTCAAGATCTTGAGGTTGAAAGTTTCCACAGCAAACATCAGAAACAGCAACGGCGACATTGCGTTTGTCTCTTGTCTTGTTTCGTCCTGTCTTGCCCTGTCCTGTTGTGTGTTCGTGCTTCTGTGCCCAGGGTTCAGCTTGCAGGGTCCCAAAGCTCACGGCTCAGAGACACCCCACCCGAAAGCCTTCATCAGCCTTTTGTCTCGGGTTTGGGGCTTACGATTAGAGTCCATCGTTTGCTTGAAGAAAAAAGACCTAAGATCAGCCTTTTGTCTCGGGTTTCGGGTGTACGTTTGGAGTCCATCGCTTGCTTGAAGCCTGGAACCTAAGACCCAAACCCTACTGCCCCAAAAGGGGCAGAAAACGCCACAGCCCTGGACACGAAACGATCCCTAAACCGTATAACCGCCCCCATACACTGACTGCACAGTGAAGAAGACCCTAAACTCTGAAAGTCCAAACTAGAAAGTTCCACGAAGACTAGACGAGAAGAGCACCGGGAGCAGGAAACTGCTTTTTGAATTCAACGAATCATTCTGAGACGCAGAGAGAAACCTACAAACAAGGCAAGACAAACGAAACCGAAGCTGACGATACCTATGCTCACAGAAATTAAACCCTCAACTGCTTGGTGGCCGAGAAGCCGCTGCGATCGCTAGCGGTGCATCGGCCATGGCCCTGGGATGCTGAGTTGAAGTTTAAGGCATGAGGGGGTCTACGGGTCTTTTCAAAACTATTGTGTTTCAGGGCTTAGGGAGTTTAGGTTTAGGGTGTATAGGGGTCTGAGTCTACGGCTGTAGAGATTCGTTGAAGGCTTCTGTTTCAAAGCTCTGGAGTCGGGGTGGGGGGGGGGTGTAGTAGGGATTTAGGGCGCAGGCCCTGAAGTGCCTTTACAGGCCAGAATTGGGGCAAAACGCACCAGACGTTCGACCTCCTCAAGATCCACCTTTCAGTGCGGGTCTGCTTCGGCATATTCTCAAGCGACATGTCCAGAAGGTACCAGAGCAAACAGCATGCGACTACCAGCATGGACCTCCTGGCTGGTCGCACTTCAAAGGGTTACCGGCTGCTTCGGCGCTCAGGGTTGAAGGGTGGAACGGAGCTTTAAGTTCCTTCCAACCATTACTAAGTTCCGTCCTCCTTACTCAAAGCCCCCAAAAAAACACCGGCATCCGGGAACCCTAAAACCCTGAGGCCCTCAACCCCACTTCCCAAGTCTCCTGATCCTTTAAACCCTAAACCCTAGCCTGTTTTTAGGCTTCTTCGCTTCGTTCCGAGGCCCGCGCGCCTACAGCCTGAATTCTGAGACTTAGGCTTCAGAGCTTGGCGGGGGAGCTTCAGGTTGGTTTGGATTAAGGGCCCCGAATAGAGGCTCTGGTAACAGGGGGGCTTCAGGGCCTTCATGGTTGGGGTCGGCTTGTGGGGCCAATTGTTTTATGAAGAAACGGGGACCGTGAGGGCACCACTACTAAGCATTCCGACCTTTTTTTGGGTTTAGGGTTTAGGGTTTTGGGTTTAGGGTTTATAGGGTTTCAGAATCCCGAATCCCGATAACCCCCTCGGCTAAGAACCTGAACCCGGGCCCTTCAATTCCACAAAGCGGGGCAAGCGGCTGATGCACAGAATACACGCGGAAGTCGGCCGCAGGTGCGCCTTCCCCGGCTGCGGCTTTGGTGTTTGAAGCTTACGGCTTAGGGTTTAGGGTTTAGGGGTTCAGGGCTTAGGGGCTTAGGGTTTAGGGAGCGTTTAGGATGAAAATTGTTTCGCTTTGGACAGTCCTGGCTCAGCTCTTCGGCGTTGGGCCTAGGAGTCAGGGCTTCGGGTCTAGGCAGCAGGGACTGTCGTTGCCAAGGCCTACAGCTTTACCATGTCCTCTGACCAGAAACAAAGAAAGGCAAAACCCCGAAACCCCAAAACCCTAAATCCTAGCAGCCCACAAAGCCCTAAACAGCCAAAAAACAACAAAAAAGGCCAAAAAGCCCTAATCCCTAGTCCCTGAAACCTGATGCTCTGACATCGCGCTCAAGCAAAAGTCCCGAACTTAAACCTTCAAGCCTTACGCCACAGCTAGACTCCAGGGTTTAGGTTAGGGTTTAGGGGTTTAGGGTTTAGGGGTTTCGGGTCTAGGGGCTTTGTGTTTAGGGTTTGAGGGTTTAGGAGTTTAGGCCTTCGGGTCGGGCGTTGCGGATTTAGGCTTTCGGGTTTGGGGTTCAGGGTCAGGCATTCCTGTGTAGGGTTTGTCTTTTTTGGGGCGTTTAGGGTGTGTGCTTTGTTGGCGTTTCGGGTTTGTTTTTGTTTTTTTGGTGCTTAGGGTTGTTTTCCTTGGTGTTTAGGGTTTGCTTTTCGGCGTTTAGGGTTTAGGGGTTGAACCCTCGCGACCCTCTGTTCAAATTCTAACTCGCCAAAGAGGGAAGAGGGTCAGGCCTTCCCTTCTCTGGACCCGTACACCCCTCTTCTAGCAACCCTTAGAGGAACCCTCAAAGGAACCCTTACAGGCACCCAATAATACAGGAACCCCCAAAACCCTTCAACCCTAAACCCTAAACTCTAAATCCTAAACCCCAAAACCTAAACCCTAAACCCTTGAAGGACCCATCAAAGGAACCCTTAAAGGACCCGTAAACCCTACAGCGATGCAATCTCGGTGGAGCGCCTCCACGAGGAGGCTCGTCGAATGCGGCGCTCTCCAGACGTTTCTTCATGGCCTTGGACCAGAAACACAGGGGAGGACAGGGCATAGGATAGTATACTGTGTTTACATAGGGCCATAGTGACTATGACAAGAATGGGAGTATTACTAGTTATTCAGACTCCTCCGTGAATACAGGCTTCGGGTTTGCGGTGTTTCTCAGCGAATCTACCAGGTTCTGAAAAAATGTTTCGAGATCCGATCCACAATGGATTATTAGGCGGTCCATTTGCATTTCGTTTGGTCGGTCGTTCGGAGTTCTGTGGGGACCTATGAGGGTGTAGGGGTTTGGGCTGTTTGGGGCTTAGGAGTTTCGGCGAGCAAGAGAGCATCCGAGATTTCGGGCAGATATTGCAACCGCTGGACACCATCAACCCTAAACCCTAGACCTAACCCCCAAAAATCCCTAAATGCGGGACCCCTCGGGCTATGGGGTGTCGGAGGTTTTGCTGGAGGCGCCAGGGCTGAAGGCTTGAGGTTTCGGGTGTGCAGTTAAGGCCGTCGAGCTGTGGGGAAGGTCAAAGTCGAGGGATCAAGGTTTCGTCTCGGGAGGAGCTTCGCGTGCAGTCTTGGGAAGACTAAGGGAAGGATGGTATCAGCTACGGATGCCTCAAGCCAGAAAGCAAAACCACAAAAGAAGTGATAGTTAAACACAGCATTCATAAAAGTTTACTGGCGTAGTTTTCAGAAGTTTTGGATACTATTGATCTTCCCCACTACAAGGACAGCTACACAAGGTACCTCAGTAGCCCCTGTAACGGTACCCCCCCCCCCCCATATTCTCTGAAACCACCAAATCCCAAGCCCAAGTGGCAACAATCATCCGCTGGCGCCAGAAATTGCCTTCTTGGCTGCCTCAGTAAGCATGGCCGAGCTTCGTCGAGCCCTAACCCGAAAGTTGCGGCTTCATCTTAGTAGCGTTGTGCAGGGTCTGAGGTTTAAAGGTTTAGGGTTGCTTGGGACGATTCATGATGGGGCTTCCGGCTTTAAGACTTGAGGGGTAAGGTTTAGGGTTTACGGTTTAGGGTTACCACAACGTCCCCCTCAGGGCCAAGGTGCCGTGGATGCGACCTTCCCACTCACCCAGCCACGCCGCGAGCCTTAGGCTTCTGCTTCGGGATGCTAACAGGCTTCAGACTTCGCGACACCTGGGGTTTAGGGTTCAGGGTTTAGGATTTAGAGTTTAGGGTTTTAGGCTGCACGGGTCGCGAGTCTCGGTCGTGCAAAGGAACCACCAGCGGAGCCGTCATAGAGACAATCCTGACCACTATAGTTCGAGACCACCAATGCTAAAGCCGCAATCTCGATTGACCCTAAACCATAAACCCCAGACCCTAAAACCCCGCCAAGGAGCCGCAGCGCATGTTGGGGCAGCAGCCACAACACCAAGGAGCCAGTATCCAACCTTGATCGCAATTTAGGATTTAGGGTTTGGGCCGGGGGGTTTAGGGTTTAGGGGTAAAGTTTTGAAGCGCCGAATCCCTAGCGAGCTAAAGTCTCAATTCTCAGCACCTTGTGCCCTGAACCCTCGAACGTCATAAACCCTAAACCCCGGCGCAAGCCTTGGACCAAGAACGGTTAGCGGGTTGGTCCGCAGAGTGTGGAGGGTCCAGCGAAACCCTAAACGGCTAAACCCTAAACCCTAAACCCTAAGCTGCA
>CAJNJA010007616.1:0-16006 GCA_905231915.1 Symbiodinium necroappetens
TTTAAGCCGGCCACCCCCCCCCCCACAAACAAGCTCTGATCGAGCAGGTGCTGGCAAGGAGGACGAGGCCTGCTGTGGCCGAGGGAAGTCTGCCAAGATTCGTCAAGCGAACGGGCTGTCGGAGACAGGAGTTTCCCAGGAGCACAAAATACTGTTCCCAACGCAGGCATCTATTGAACCACAAGCTGACAAAGCCTTGAAGCCCGGAGAGGACAGCAAACTCGAACGCGTAAGCCCTAAGTGCCAGGAGGCCCTCGAAGCTGACCCCAGCATACTGATGCCGGAACCCCCTTAAAAAATCGGGCCGATGCAAAGATAGAGCTCTCATCCTCTTAATGCCTCTGTTGCTGAAACAACGCTTGGAACGCCTTCTTCGAGGCCACAGCAGAGCCGGACGCTAAGCGGCCAAAGGTCTGCGCCGGTGCCGACGCAGCGCTCTTGGCGAACGAGGATTTGTCAAATGAATCGAATTTAAGAGCGGCGTGACTAAGATCTGCGAGCTGTGAGCAGAAGGGCTCGGGGTTCTGTGGGGACGTGTTAGGGGCTACGCAGTGCTTTGGCAGCATTGTGGAATTTCGTTGGGTCCTTTGGGCGGCCTTTGGGTTGCTAAATGCGGATGTTGGGTTTGTTGGGATTGGATGTTGGCTTCGTCGCTTGCGGTGTCCCAGCTTCCTGGATCTGTTTAAGTTTTGAGCTGGATGTAGTTGGAAAAGGTGGGGCAAGGAAGCTTGCGCCACAAAAGGTATGAGCTCGGACTCGAACTTCAGGGCAGCAGACATGTCCTGCCACCGGGTGTCAACCACGTTTCCTCAGTTCTGTGGCCGCCTCTGCCCGTGTCTTTTGCCTCTCCACCCAACTAGATCTGGCAGTGTTTCGAGAAGTTCTGTAGCATGTTGCCTATACCCACACCAGGAGTCGATCGCATCGTGCTCCTCAGAGTCTTCAACATAATTCGCATTAGTAAATGTCGCTTCTAGGCTGATCCTTTGCTTGCTCATTAGGATGAAATTGCATCAAGTCTGCAAGACTCTAGATCTTAACATAAATAGACTTGAAGGCAATTTGTAGCCGAGGTGTCGCCGGGGTGTAGGCTTTCGATGACTCGTCGTCTCGACTGCGCCGGTTGAGACTCAGAGGTCCGGGGATATGAGGCTTGCTAGCCTGCATCTGTCTCCTGCTCCAAAACGCAGCCCCTCCAAAGGCTGCGGCAGGGGCTCCGACGCACCGGGGAAGCTGGCTGCCAGCTTAGTGTTGGGTGGCATGAAGCCCGGACCGTTGAAAGGGGCCACTTGCTGCGCGGAGTTCCCAGCCAAGTTGCCTGAAATTGCAGGCCCTGTTTTCTGGGCTTCTCAAGGTGGCGTTTGGACGACGAGGCTGTGACCGAGGCCGCAGGAGGCGCGGAAGAGATGCAGACAGAGTTTGTTCCTTCTCGTTGCTATTAGGATCACCCAAGGCCCAAGGGTCCAAGGAAGTCTTGTTCACGGGGTTCACGGGGTTGGTACACAAAAATGACCCAACTCCCACTGAGAGCAGGGTCATCATTCATGCGACGAGTAGAAAAGCTATGATAAACTATCTGATAAACATGAACGAGTGTTTCCATGGGAACAGACTGTTGCCATGATTGCAGCAGGTTCGCTTCTCTGATAGCTACTGGACGGCTATGTTCTATTGGTGCGCTCTACCTTAACAAAACCGGGGTCTGCATTTCTTGATGCCATTTGGAAGAATGTCGAGGGGAGCCCTTAGAATAATTGGTGGTCAATGAGTAGCAGATCTTCGCTTGACGTCAAGCATGCACAATCAGGACTGACAAGGGCTTCTGAGAAAGAACTCCACCTCCCGCACTCATGTACAGTCGTACGCCGCACTAGAGGTCTCGAAGAATAGCCGTTGCTGCATCGAAGCAGTTGCCGAGTGACTTGTTTGAAGGAGCTCTGTCTTCACCCAATGACTGCTCACTTGTGAAAGTGGATTTGTGTTTGCTGCCTGCAGGCACAGTGGAAGAGGCAGCGAGTTGGGTGCTCGCTCCCTCCCCACTCCTCTTTCTTTTACTGTGCTCTCCCTCTCCCTCTCTCTCTCTCTCTCTCTCTCTCTCTCTCTCTCTCTCTCGCCTCTCCCTCTACCCATAAAGCTACAGTAACTACCGAACCAGCTAACCATCGAGTTGATTAACTCTCTCAGTAACCTGGCGAATTAACTAACTACCTACCTACGTACCTACCTAAATAACTAGCTAGCTAGCTAGCTACCTAACTAACTAACTAACTAACTACCTAACTACCTAACTACCTAACTACCTAGCTACCTAAACTGCCTACCTACCTGCCTACCTACCTACCTACCTACCTACCTACCTAACTATCTAGCTAACTTCCCTCTATCTCTATCTCAGTCTCTATCTCGCTCTCTCTCTCTCTCTCTCTCTCTCTCTCCCTCTCTCTCTATACGTATATATATATATATATATATATAGAGCTTGATTGGTTGACCCTAATGATGCTTTTGAAACCCGGAACCCAAGTCCCAAACCTTGACGCGCCTTTTTGCCATCCCCCGGCAGCCACAGGTGCAGTGAAAGAGCTGAAAGCTCGAAGGAGCGTGCAGCGATGGAAGGCACCTTTTTTTTCTACACTATTTGGGGTTTCAAGGTTTTTCTACACTATTTGGGGTTTAAGGTTTTTCTATACTATGTGGGGTTTAAGGTTTTGCTTTCCTGTTCTAGAAAGGTTTGGAGTTTAGGGTTTAGGGTTTAGGGTTTGGGGTTTAGGGTTTGGGGTTCAATTAGGGTTGGGGGTTTTGGGTTTGGGTTCAGGGTTCAGCTGTTGGGTTTTGTAAAGATTAGCTCGGCAGCTACGTGTGATGGGGCCTTACTTGCTTGTTACTGCTAGGATTCTGCAGTATTTTCGCTTCGAGGGGTTGACGAGCTTGATGTCTAGAAGTCTTGAGAGGTTTGGTGTTCAGAGATCTGGGGAATGGGTTCGTATTGTTCTGAGGACGATGATGATCATCATCATCGCCATCAGAAGCAGCATTGTGCAGTTATCTGTATTGATTACTGATCATTGCTCCTCCCAATACCACGAACGCCACCACGACGACTGTTAGGTTGATGTTCCGAGGTTAGGAGTGTCAGGTCTTCTTGAAGGCTCTTCGGTCATGAGGTCAAACTTTGGAATCAAGACTGTCTGTCATGACCCATGCCGCTGCAAGAAAATTCGCACGATTATTGAGGAGGTGAGAAATGAACTTAAAAGTCCCTAGCTCGGAAGCCTGAAGTCCCAGACTCGCAACAGATCCTAATCTCAGGACCCTGAACCATACAACACTGAAGCAACAAAAAGCGGTAGCCTGCAGCCGGAAAACCCACATGCCCTAAACTTCTAAGCCCCCGCGCGCCTCATGAGGTGACCAGCCCAAATCCGAAAAGCCTACACCCATGCGGTTGATGATATAAATTCTGCATTACCGATAATAGGGAATATATACCAGAATTCCCATAGTTTAGGGTCCTTAAGGTACTGCAGGATTTGCATCATCAACAGTATGTTCTTTCAGCCCCAACTAGAAAGGACCATCCTGCCAAGGAGGACACCGTCATAGCCCCAAACCCCAACACCCCAAACCCTGCCCTAAAGTCCTAAACCCTCAACTCTTAAACTGTTAACCCATAAACCCTTAAACCCCTAACTCAACCCGCAACCTCGAAGCACCCAAGGCCCAAACAGCCACACCCCTAAAACCCCCTAAACCCTATACCCTAAACCCTAATTGAAACACTATGCTGCTATACAAACCCTGAAAGTCACAAGGAGGATTGGTCAGAGGATTCCTCCGGGTACAGCCTCCGCAGTGGGGTGACCGAGCGAGGTCCCTCGCGCTGGCAAAGACCAGGAAGAATGGTGTAGGGTTGTGGGCCTTTTGGGTCTGGAGGTTTAGGGGTTTAGGGTTTTGGGGGTTTAGGGTAGGGTTGTGGGCCTTTTGGGTTTGGAGGTTTTCGGGTTTTAGGGTTTTGGGGGTTTAGGATTTGGGGCTTTAGGGCTTTAGGGTTTAGGGCTTTAGGGCTTTAGGGTTTAGGGGTAAAGAAACACTGATCGACACCGAATCGGAACCTACATTGACCCACCCCGAACTTCTTATTGAACCCTGAAACCTAAAACCTTAAGGCCCTAACACCAAATCCCTAAACCATGTGCCCAGACCTTGAACCCTAAACCCTAAATCCCAAGCCCAACACCCTTTACAGCACTCAGTTTCAGAACCCTTCAGCGGACCCTTCTGCAATCCTTCCCCTAGCCCTAAACCCCTAAACCCCTAAACCTTAAACCCGAAGCCCTAAATGTAGCACTTCAGCTCTAAGACTGAGCCTTGTGGGAATTTAGGGCTATAGGGTTTTTGGAGCTTAGGGCTTTGGGGTTTAGGGTTTAGGGGTTTAGGTTTTAGGGTTTAGGGTTTGGGTTTCAGGTTTGGTGACTCAGTAGGGCTTCAGGGTATTAGGGGGTGTATGGTAGGATCATCACGGATGTTGAGCTCCGGTCTGGTTGGTGCTATCTCTGTCGTTCGAACCACCGTCTGCTGCGTGATGCCAATCCCATAGTGTCATACACAAACCAGGGCTCCAACGTTCGAATCGCGATCACTTTGACGGTCACCTCCATCGCCGTCGCTAGCATGACTGCCAGCCGTCATCACCATCATCATAGCAGTCAACAGCCCGATGTATCCTCATCATCATCGTCATCATCTTCATCATCGTCGTCGTCATCGTGATCGTCACCATCAGCACCATCATCAGCATCACGATTCATCACCTTCATCACCATCAACATCACCACCATCACCACACTACCATCATTATAGTCGTCATCGTTATCCGCCAACATCAGCATCATCGCACCAACCAGGCACCGTGACCATCATCATCGTTATAGTCATCGACGACATCACCATCATCATCATCAGCACCATCATCATCATCACCATCATCATCATCATTCTCATCGTCATCATTGTTGTGATCATGGTCGTCACATCCTCCTCCGCGCATTCCTTCACCTCCCTACTCCTGCTTCTCCTCTTTGTCATCCTCCACGATGTTTGACATCTTTTGCAGAGTTGTCGTCATTATTACCGATATGCAGCCTGATGATTTGATGCCCGATCAGTCAGGCACTCAGCTTGAAGTTCAGTCCAATGACATCCCTAAACCCCTAAACCCTAAACTCTACACCCTATAACCCCTAGACCCGAAGGCCCCAAACTCGGAACTCTAAACCGAAAAAGACCGTGGCAGGTGCCTGGCTGACCCAGCACTTCGCCACGTGGGACCTCTCAGAGCAGAAATCCGCGGCACGGCGGAGAATTCTTTGGCTCTTGAGTTTAGGGTTTAGGGTTTAGGTTTAGAGTTTAGGGTTTGGGTTTTTCTTTGGGCTTAGTGGTTTAGGTTTGGGGCTTCATTTGGGTTTAGGGTTTGAGGGTTTGGGGTTTAGGGCTTTAAGGGGGAGCTTTGAAACGGTTTTATCGGGTTTGGGCTTGCGTGCTTTATGGCTTTGTGAAGGGGTTCAGGGCTTCCGTAGGCGTTCTTTACAGGATTCTGTTAGGGTTCTATAGGGTTAGGGATTCAAGGATTCCTTGCAGCGTATTAACAAGCTTGCGAAAAGCTTTTGTAGGGGTTCCTACAAAGGTTCTAGAGGCAATATGGGGTTAGTGGGTTCAGGGTTTTAGTTTTTGCATTACCCACATGCCTGTACGTACCATTACTGAGTTCTAACATTAGATTGTTAGTGTGGGATCTATTGATTGTTACCATCACTGTGACTATGACCATCAGTACTTGTGCATTGCTACTGGTGTCTTTAACGTTTGTGCTTCTGGTAAATTACGGTGACCTTCCTTGAGACTCTTTCTTGTGGGCATTGGACTTGGTTGGCTTGGCACCCTCAGTGTTTCAAGCTGCTTGTAGTGTTTATGACAGAGTTTAAGCCCTATGTTCGCAGGTGTAGCGAGGTGTTGATTTCTCGGCCAGGTTTGCAAGGCCCCAATCCCTGTTCTTGTCATCAAGGCCCTATGTTGATTCCCTGCCCTAAACCCTCTACCCCAAGTCTGCAAGATCCGCAACACCCCAGAGAACCTGGCAAAATGAGCAAGGCTTATCCCAACCCTGTACCCTGTACCCTAAACCCCAAACCTCTATAAACCCTAAGCCCTACACCCCCCTTAACGCCGAAAGCCCCAAGCCCCACCTCAACCCTGTAGGCCCTGTGAGTTTTGCGGAGCTGAGGCCTTGAGTCGGATTCGAAAGCAGGCGCCCGGCATGAGTCTTTGAGTAGACTTGTTTTTTTATGTAGGATTTAGGGTTCAGGGTTTTGGGGTGCAGGGAGTTTAGAAGTTTAGGGTATAGGGTTCAGGGTGAGATATTAATTTATCGGGTTTGGAACAAGTTGGCCTACATCCCTTTACAGTCTCTATACAGGTACACGGCAGTATTCACCGAAAAACCCTGTTCGAATTTTATTTTTGGACTGGGTGTCATTTCTGTATGCGCAAGGTTTTATTTTTTATGCTGCCCACCTCCATGTCTCCATCGACCTCCATGCCTCCATCCCGGTGCCGACACGTTGGCGTTTCTTATGCTCATAGATTCTCATCTTTATGCCTGAGGTTTCTCCTTTTGTGCTATTCTTGAGTGTCATCAGTGACAGAAAACAACCGCCCAAAACAGCAAAGCCTCTACGTCCCGATGCCGCACCTTAGATATTTTTACATTTGTGCGCCTTGGCGCTATTCACGCGGAGTCCGGCCTCCTCATATTTGATGGCCCGGAGCGTTAGCATTTCCAGCTCCCACATCATCCATCTTGGCGCCTATGCACCACAAGTTTCCGATAATGCGATCCGGGCTACGGGTGCTTGCAGCATCTGCTCGACCTTTTCGCCGACTCTCCGCCACCTGTGTTCTGCCGGCACAGCTACATCAATGTATAGCTTCAGGGGTCAGTGTATGTTGTTTGATGTTCCCGTCCCATAACACGCGCAGACCTGCACAACCTGCTTCCCATCGTTTTTTGCCCGATGCTGCTGCCATGAGCCCAACCCTTCGCCTCACTTACGCGGAGTCCGGCCACATCATCTCTGATAGCCCCGAGCGTGTCCGCGCCTCCAGCTCCCACATCCTCCATTGCGAAGTAGCTTGCTTGCCACCTTTTGCTGCACAGGGAAGGTGGCCAAAAAGCGGTCCAGTGCGGCAGTGGCGCCACAAAAGAAACGAGCGAGCTGAGGCACCAGGCAGCAAAAGGCACCGCGAAGAGCTGCAACCAACCGGCCCCGGCCGAAGAGCCCGAGCCGGGAATAAGGCCTCAGTTCTGCCAGCCCATCACGGTAACACAAGAGCTACCCGAAGATCGAGACGAAGTCAATCGGTTGCTGAACGGTGCCTTGAAACCGTTGACGGGCGACCCCTTAGGGTCAAAGCCGCGCGAGTATCTCGCAAGGATATGTTGCTTACTAGCCGCTTCGGTGCGATACCTGCAAATACGGCTTATGCACGCGGGGTGCCACAGCGAAGTTCGATGCGTCAGGCATTTCACTCCAGTTTGCACGTATCCTTTAAGTTCCTTTCTCTGGCTGCTTTCGGGGTATGTAATGCAGAAGCGCCTCTCCAGAACTACGGAGTATCATCGGAATCCCAAAGCTGAGGCTTTTAAACAAAGGGTTTGTTAACCGGAGCAACAAGTTTATGAGCCAAGGGTCTCAACTGTTGAAAAAGACTGATAACGGAGACCTGTCGCTGGCTTCTTGGTTTCTTCCGTTCCGCGCAAGGCCTGTACCGAGACTTGAGGTGGGGGGGGTGTTCTCATCCGATTCCTTTTTGAAGTATCTGCTTCATGGGTACTGGGACCATCGCAGAACAGAAAGCCTTTGACTTGAACCACAAATCCCCTTCTGAGGTTCTTTATACACACACACACATATATATATATATATGTATATATTCCTAACCACCCCCGGAATCCTAAACCACAGGGCCTAAAAGCCTTAACATAGGGGTCGGAGCTGTTAGCACGTCTTTTTATGAAAATATAGTAATTATGCCATTCAAAACCTTTATCTTATACCTTTATGTAAAGCCCTAGACCCTAGACCCTAACGCCCTACAGCCCTAAACCGTAAACTTAAGCTTCAAACCTTTTGAACCCTTAAACCCTGAAACCCAAACCCTAATTCTGCCCTACAGTCTCAGGTACTCTCAGAGCCTACGACTCACTTGAACTTGTGCCTCGGCAAGAGCAAAAGGCAGGAAGAGACACCTTACATCGGTCGTATAAGGTAGGGTGTATAGGGTTTAGGCTTCGGGTGTAGGGCTTTGGGTTTAGGGTGTCGGGTTTCGAGTTCAGGATGTATGGGGTTAAGGGTTCTTTTGGGGTCCTTATCATAAGGACCCCTGATTCCGTTCAGTTTAACATGAGTCTGTCAGGTGGGACTTGGGGCCGACTCCCTCCTTCCCCCTCCCAAGCCTTCAAACCTGCCCCAACCTGGACGGGATGGAGCATCCTGGACCATCCTAAACCCCAGACCCCGTACGTGCTCGAAACCCTAAACACAGCCTAAAAAACCCGAAACCCCCCAAGCCCTAATCCCTGCCAAGGCAGACGGAACGGGGTGTGCGAAACACCATCCTGGTCCTCCGTTTCTTGCACGATTTCGAGGGCCGGCTGCCAAGTTGCTCCTCAACCCACGGGAAAATCGACCTTTCTGTAGGTTCTTGTCAGAAAAAATTCAAGTTTTGTAGGGACCCTACCAGACAGTTAGGTTCTGGTAGGTTCGGGTAATATGGGCTTTAGAACCTGCGGGGTTTATGGTTTAGCTTCCTTGAATGATGCCTTTGCAGGAGTACTACTATGGTTTAGGTTTGAAGAGTAATATAGAAGCCTGAGTAATTGGAATAGGGTTCCTTGAACGTTTCTGTAAGATGCAATCGATAACATCGTTTCGGGGTTTGCCGGGCTTGGGGTTTGAGGTTTGGGTTTATGTAAAAAAGTTGAAATATTAAAATTAAGCACTTCAGCGACGACAGGGTGTGGGCTTTAGTGGTTCGTACTTACGAGGAGAGGTGGTTATGGGAGTAGAAGGGTCGGAATAGTTAGTACTCAGATCCCGTTTCAAGGCTTCTAGGGTTCTGCTCGTTTCTTGCCCTGGGGCCCTTCATGGGCTTAGGTGTGTGCGACATTCAATCCGTTCAGTGGCAGATCTTAAGCCAAATTCCAATTTGATACATGAGACCCTCAGTAGTATCCTGATTACAGACTGTTGCAGCTCTCAACACCGAAACGCAACGAAGTCGGAGTTTATCTTGCTAGAACTCACGGTTTTGTTGGTTCCTAGTATACTTCGACGAACCAACCGGCGGTAGCGTCTAGGACATTTTCAGGTGGGTAGCTACCGTTATAGGAGCCTTATAGAAGGTCTATATACCTTATAGAGCCTTATAGAAGCCCTATATACCCTAAACTCCCCACCTGTAGTCTCCTTTAACAGAGTGTCCCTGCCAAAAGGTGGGTAGGTTAATTCAGGTCTATAGCCCCAGCCCTCTGGAGGACACCTGGATCGATGCAACACCAGGACCGAGAAGGAGCCGTGCCGCGGCGTTACCAGAAATCCTGAAACACCCTAAACCCTAAACCCTATAAGCCCTAAACCCTATAAACCCTAAACCCTAAACCCTAACCCCTTATCGATCCAGGAAAGATCCCTTGAAAGGAACCCTTTTCAAAAAACCAAAACTTCAAAGGATTTGACCTTGGTTTTATGCGCCAGTTTTGGGGTTGGTTCGTCCGTGATCATGGAAACCCCTATATAGTGCCTGTTTTGAATTTAGGTCTGACGGGCTGCAGGTCTTGATAATGGTATTGTGGGCAAACAGCGCCGAGGACTTGTGCAAAAGGCCCTGTCCTTCCGCTTCTATCCGACACCTAGCACGTAGCACCCTTCCTAAACATCCTCTCACCCAAACCACCAAGCCCCGAACACCACACTCTGTAGCTTCATCTCTGAGCCGACACCTTCATCCATCGTTGTTGCCACGTGCACATTCGACAGCACACGCAAAGCCACAATCCCACGAGGAACCGAAACAGGGCTCTTCGAACCTGTAGTTTAGGGTTGCTCTAGGCTGTGTGGCATCACAAGAGAGCTTGTCACTCTTATTTCACTGTCAAGGGGTCTACGTTTGGGTTCAGGGATTCGGGACATGGAGGCGGTGAATGCAAAGGATCAGGGTTTCAAGACTCGGAGTTAGAGCTGGTGGTCACAGAGATGGTAGTCCTAACACCTGAGCCCCAAACAAAACACTCCCGCACGCGAGCTACCCAAAATCCTGGACCGACCACTGTGAGCCCGAAACCCTGAAAGCTTAAACTAAGCCTTGCAGACCCTAAGTCCCGAATCCCAAAACCCGAAAACCTCTCAAACCAACATCCCAGGCAGGCGAAGCAGGAAGGCGAGCGTGCACATCTCAGCTTTTGTTTTTCTTCTTGGTGGGGGGTTGGGGGGGCGAGGGCGAAGGTTGGAACATAGGCATCCCGATCATTATGAATGGGATTCTGCAGATTCCTTCATGTTTCGCATGATATACTGGAATTGGTATGCCAAAAGCCTTCTTTCAATTATATATATTAAGTCAGCCTTGCGGGCTATCGGCTGAGAGTCTTGGGTCTAGATGGGTTTCGGATTGCGGTGTTTACAGGGTTGAGGAGGGATTTTTGCATTGCATAGCATTGCGGGGTTTGGGGTTTGTGTTAGTCTTCAGACGTGTTCTGCAATATATAGGTTTCTATGAGGATATATGGGGTTCATGCAGTCTTCCTGCTTTGGGTATTTGTTGTGCCGCATTGGGATTTAGGGGTCTCGTGTGCGGCGAAGGGCTTCCTAATCCTTCAGACTTCAGGGCTCTTAAAAGATCTTAATCTTGAGCTTTTGGGTATCCGGCTTGAGAATAGCAAAAAAGCTTGATGAACTTCACAAGAAATTCAGAATCCTGAAGATTCCTTTATACAAAAATCATGACCCCTTTGAAACACAATGGTAAGATTAACAGCCCGGAAGCTGCAAAGCCCTACCACCACTCAAAGCAACAGCCACCCCGAAGCCTCAAACCGGTAAGCAGAAACCCTACGCCGGTTAGTCCCTAGCCGAAATAAAACAACCCATTCCCGAAAGCAGTCTTAGGCGATGAATGGGCAAACATGGAGCTCTTTTGTAGGCCGTGGGTGATTGCGGATGCCGAGACTTTGGCTGCACATGCTTTTGCTTCAACAAGGCTCAGGGGTGCCATAAGGGGTGCCAGAAGGTTTAGGGTTTAGCGTTCAGAGCTTCCGGAGCTTTTAAGGTTCATGGAGTTTGCCAGGCTTCTGCCACGGCTTTCTCGACAGATGTAGGATCTGCGGTACAGGAGTAGAATGTAAGCGTGGTTCAAAGAAAACCAGCTTCTTGAGGACATAAGACAGGAAGTGAAGATGTGGAACCCTGAAATGCAGTTTGTAGAGGTTCATGCAAGGTTTAGCACTTAGGCAGCTAGGCCGTATTCTCTATTCTTCCTATGCGAGCCCGTCAAGCATATAGTCTACCCGGAGAAGGCCGACCCCTCCGCTATGGTTTCTCGTCGTAAGATTTCGTAGACCTTAGACCTGCGGAGGTGTATGCATGTTCACAGGCCTAAACTCCTCATACCTACGCTACACCCTACTTCCATTTCTCCTTCACGAATCCTTGCGCCTTTAAGCACTAGTTACAGGCTTGACCTTGTTTGTAAATGCTCGTACAACTCTCTAAAAGACTTTCTGCAATCTTGTAGAATCGAGTCAAGGCTCGCTGTAGGGTGTGTAGGATCAGAGTTGAAGCCCCACAATTGGGAGGCAGGTAGGTGCATCTCACGGTTTAGGGTTTAGGATTTAGGGCCCCAACCTTAAACCCAATCTGTTGCTCGTCCAGGAGACGGAACTTCTGCGTCTCGAGGAGTTCTTAGATCCCACGACGCGGTTCGCCTGCCTCTTGGCGTTGGTTTGATTTGTTTGATACTGAAGGTTTTTCGGCTTCGGGCGCTAAGGCCTTTAAGGTGTCATGGTGTCTAGTAATCAGGGAACCACCATTACCAGGATCCCCTTATCGTCCCTATATCACCAGATCTTCCAACACCCCTAAATCAAGCAATATACCTTAAATCGTTTTAGGGGTCCTATCATAAGTTGAGGTATATTCCTAACCCTCAACCCTAAACCCTAAACCCTCAACCCCAAACCCTAAGCCCTAAACCCTAAAACTTCCTGTGGTGCAGTCCCGAGGTCTGGCGCTGTCTGTGACAGGCCTGGCTTCTGAGCTTTGGGGCTTCTGCGGGCATGGGGTGGAGATTACAGGGTTAGGTTTAGGGTTTGGGGTTTGTCCAGGTTTAAGGGGTTTGGGGTTGGGCTTGGGAGTGTAGGTCAGGCTTTGCCCCAAAACCAACCTGTTTAAGGGAGTATAAGAGCATAGTCAGGAACCCAAAATGTGAGGAAGGTTTGGCTTTCCTTTTTTGCTGCTTTTGGGGCTTAGCGTTTTGAGACCTGGTCCGATGCTTCAGTCAGGGCTTGTGTTTTTTGTTTTTTCAAGTTGCGCGTATGTTTATGAATCTTTTGGCAGTTTCATAACCACGGCATGCGGCGAGGGTCCATGCACACACCCGTTTTGAATTTAGGATCCAACAGACCATAGTCATCGAGGTCCGAAGAGCTGATTCTTTCATGGTGGTACGTCTGAACCATCTGAGCCGCCCAAAACCCCATCCTCGCAGACTGAGAAGTTCTGATGTTAAGTGTTCAGGGTTCAGTGTTACAGCTCTCGAGTGTGTTTTTGTTTCTATTATTAAGTATCTAGAACAAGCAGTAAGTCCCCCGCCCTGCAGTCCATATAACAGTTTTTGCATTCAAGCCGCTTAACATCCTGCTTGCTGCCGGAAGATGTCCCAAGAACGCAGGGGTCCCTATACTAAACGCACTCCAAACCTCCATAAAACCCCGCATTAAAGCCTTGTAAAGCCCAGCCCATGTAAAAACCCCTAAACCCTAAACCCTAAACCAAAGCAGGCATCGGGCCGGCGTTCGCGCTGCTTTCCGCGATGGTTGCGGGACAATCTCCGAGGCAGCGGCTCCGTAGGTACCAGAGAAGCACGTAGGCATGGAGTCCTTGGGGCGGGGGACTAAGTTGGGTTATAAAAGTAGAGTTATAAGTACGTACCCTAGATGGAGTTACCCCAATTATAACCCTATATTTATGACCGACTTATTGAGTCCCCTGGGCCTCTAAGTAGGGTTTCGAGATTACTTGGGTTGGGTCAGAAGAGGACTTGTATGGGATAGCCTTATCCTAACTATCGGAGCCTAGCCCCTTATAGGGACAGCAGATTCAATAGTTTTGTTTTCGGCGCTCTGCCGGTCCCCCAGGCTCACTGCCAAACTGGCTCCAGTTCCATGGTTTAGGTTTAGGGATTAAGGCTTAGGGCTTGGAGAGATTAGGGTTTGCGGTCTAAGCATCTGTGTCAAGCAGCCGCCAGTTCTGGAGCCGTTCCGTAAAAGTCTGATGAATCCATCGAAAGGACTCCGAAACCACCCTAAAGTGCCGGGCTTGTGCACACACCACCGAAAAAAAGAGTTTGGAACCTGGCCCTACAACCCCGAAGCCATCAACCCCTCAATTCCTAAACATAAACCCAACAACAGCCTGGACAAGAACGCCCCGATAGCCTGAAACACCTTGACTCTTCACTTTCTATCCGCCCTTCTCAGAAGCGCCACGACACAAAGGTACCATATAGCCTCGAATTGGAATCGGAGACTCTATAATGCAGAATTCTACGTAGTAGGATCCCTGTTGCAAGGACCCTCCTGAAACAGAACAGCTTCTAGTTAATGCCGCCTCTAATTAATGCCACCATTTTCAGAAACCGCCCCATCTCTAAACCCCAAACTCGAAAACCCAACACCCTAAACACCTAAACGATGTAAGCCCCCAAACCCCCAAAAGCCCCAAGCTCGATAAGCCCACAAGCCCCATAGGGCGTATAAACCCCAAACCTGTAAACACTACTACATCCCTAAGCCCGGAAACCCCTAGTGCCCTAATTTTGGAACATCCCCCGGATCTTCCCCAGGGGCCCCTAAACCCTAAACCCTATAAAGCCTAAACCCTAAACCCTAGAACCCTAAACCTAAAACCCTAAACCCAAACATGACGCCCAGCGACCTCTTGCCCGTTCCGCGTCCGGTTCTGGGAGCACCGCCCTTACCTCGAAAAATCTTCCTCGTGAAGAAGGGCACGAACCTCGGCAGGCTTAGGGGTTTAGGGGTATAGGGGTTTAGGGGTTTTAGGGGCTAGGGTTTAGGGTTTAGGGCTTTAGGGGTCTAGGGGTTTAGGGCTTAGGGGTTTAGGGGTTTTAGGGGCTAGGGTTTAGGGTTTAGGGACTATAGGGTTTAGGGTTTAGGGTTTTAGGGGCTAGGGTTTAGGGTTTAGGGAAGGTTTAGGGTCTAGGGTGCTTCGTGTCATACCGGTAGCAATAAATAAGAGCAGCAACGCCAAGAAGAGAAACAAACATCGCAGTGCAAGTAAGGATAAGATCAGGACTTGTCCGAAGCAACCTAGAAACCACACTAATGCTTAAAAGCAGTAGCTATCAAAAGTGCCAATGGTAGCAATGAGAACAAACACTAGTAGTAATGACAATAATCAGAACTATACTAGTAATGGCCATTACAACAATATAAACTATAATGATGATGAGAACGGCAATAACAATACCAAGAAGAATAATAATTTAAACAAATATAAGAATAATGTTCATGGTGATAGCAATTAGAAGAATAGTGGCCAGAATAAGCATACGAAACAATAACAATGATAGTAACAGTAACACTGATATTTAGAATAAGAGCGTTTTAAACACTATTACTAATAGCTGTAGAAATAATAACCATGATAGCAATGAAATCAATCGTTGTCGTCGTCGCAGCCGTGGGAGCAGCAATAGTCTCAACACAAAGTCTCACCACACTAGCACCCGGCGAAAACAAGGTCATCGCTTGGATACTGCCCCTCAGTAACAGCTGAATACTTTCTATAATCATATATATATATATACATATATATATATATATTATATACCTATATATATATACATATATATATATAGGACCCTTAGTGATAGCCCTACTACAGACTGTTACGCGCAGTACTGCAAATCATCACCTTTCATCAGCCCCGTCTGGGGCCGGTGCTCTCGGCGATCCAGGAGGAAGGCCAAGTCTGCCAGGGCGCTGGAAACCAAGCTCTCCTTCCCCTGGCTTAGGCTTTAGGGTTTGGGGCTTAGGGTTTCAGGGTTTAGGGTTTAGGGTTTGGGGTTTACGGTTTCAGGGTTTAGGGTTTGGGGTTTAGGGTTTCAGGGTTTAGGGCTTGGGGTTTAGGGTTTGGGGTTTGGGGTTTAGGGTTTCAGGGTTTAGGGTTTAATTAGGGTTTGGGGTTTCAGGACTTAGGGTTTCAGGCTACAGGGTTCAGGGCTTAGGGTTTAGGATGCATGGGCTGTAAGGTTTCTGACTTCGGAGTTCCAGGAAACGTTTGGGGGTTTAAGGTTTGGGGGCGTTAGGGTTTGGAGCTTTAGGAATTATCGCTGTGTTTTTCGGCGTAGCCAGAGAACCCAATACACCTTGATGAAGGAATATACCTTAAATTATAGGGGCCTTAATACTCTGATTTAAGGTCTATTCCTTAGTTAAGAGGTATTGGTATAGCTTCCTTAGAGCAGGGCAGTCTCCTCTCTGAACTCCTCGTCGATGCCGGCGGCCAACAGGCGCCTCAACAGCGCTCGTGGCGCCGTGGGCCCAGCCGCCTTTCGCCGAAGGAAGGCTTTCCTACTGGTTTTTGGTTTAGGGTTCAGGGTTTGGGGTTGAGGGTTTAGGGTTTAAAACATCATAAAACCCTCCAGAAGGGGT
>CAJNJA010007617.1:0-16006 GCA_905231915.1 Symbiodinium necroappetens
ATTTAGGCTTTAGGGTTTAGGCTTTCGTGGTTTACGGGTTTGGGGTTTAGGGTTTAGGGTTTAGACTTTAGGCTTTAGGGTTTAGGGTTTAGGCTTTGGGGTTTAGGCTTTAGGCTTTCGGGGTTTAAGGGTTTGGGGTTTAGGGTTTAGGCTTTAGCGTTTAGGCTGTAGGGTTTAGGGTTTAGGGGTTTAGGCTTTCGGGGTGTTTGGGGTTTAGGGTTTAGACTTTGGGCTGTAGGATTTAGGCTTTAGGGTTTAGGCTTTCGTGGTTTACGGGTTTGGGGTTTAGGGTTTAGACTTTAGGCTTTAGGGTTTAGGGTTGAGGCTTTGGGGTTTAGGCTTTAGGCTTTCGTGGTTTAAGGGTTTGGGGTTTAGGGTTTAGGGTTTAGGGTTTAGACTTTAGGCTTCAGGCTTTAGGCTTTAGGGTTTAGGGTTTAGGGTTTAGGCTTTGGGGCTTAGGATCTGAGGGCCCGACGGCCAACAGCCCCAGAGCATGCCCCTGTATGGGCACATTGTAATCCTCGGTGCGCAAACAAAAGACTCAGGCCCTCAACCCCTAAACCGCGCCTCCCAGAGTTCCCAAATGCCCCTAGACCCGAAACCCTCAACCCCTCAAATTATAGGGTTAATCGTAAACCCTAAACCCCTCAAATTTTGGGGTTAATCGTAAGCCTAAGGCCCAAATTAAGGACTAGACCCCTAAGCCCCAAACCCTTACTGACTTATTGGGGCTCTTCAATTGAGGGGTATTGGGCCCTCTGGGTTTCCTCGGGAACCGCGTAAGGCTTCACATGCTGTACCCGGCTTGCGGCTTATGAGGCTCAGGGTTTAGGGTTTAAGGGGTTTAGGGTTTAGGACTTAGGGGTTTAGGGTTTAGGGTTTAGGGGCTAGGCTTAAGCACTTAAAGGATCCGGGAACTTCGTGCCGTAACTAGAAAGGAACCCTCTAAAGGAGCCCCACTTAGAGGATCAGGGGACTGAGTAAGTAGGGTTAGAAGTAAAGTAACCTTAGCTATATCTACTTATAACCCTGATTAAGGTACTTATAACCCTACGTCATACGTCCCATGAACGTCCAAGTGAGCGATAGTACCTTGAAGCATATTCTGGACCCGCAGTATGTTAGGGAATGCTCCTTTGAATGGGTCCTAGGCTCTGTGGATAATGAGTCGTGGCTTTGATGATGTGAGGGTTGGGAATACGAATAATACAAGACACAAACCCTCACAAAAATCTACTAAAGCCCTAGAATACCCTATAAAACCCCAAAAAGCATCGCATAAACAATTCCAGTAAGATACACCATCTAGAACCCAAATAAACACTGTAAGCCTTTCATACAACTCACATCTCCATAACAACCTTAACATGGAAAAACGATCACCCCGGAATGCTGAGGCTCTGGAAAGACCCCCGGCATCCCAAAAAGAACCACTAAAAAGAAAACAAAGGAAAGGGTAAGGTTTCACATTGTTTTGGTGTTGTAGGGCCAGGTTCAGAGAGCTGCATATTCTTCGATCGAATAACAGAGCTTCAATCGTGGGAAATGATCCACAAGGACCCTTAACCCCTGCACCATTTTAGGGTTTAGGGTTTAGGGTCTTTAGGGTGATGTCTACAGCGTAACGACAGTTTGCGAGCTCTGGGGCAGAGTTGTCCAACAAAGCGGTGCTGGCCAGGCTTTTTTGTCTAGGACTCCTGTGGGGTTCGCCCTTTCGGCGCTTGCAAGCCCCAAGATTCCCAGAGAGCCCAACACCCCCTTAGATTAAGGAATAGACCTTAAATTATAGGGCCCTTAATATTATGATTTAAGGGGTATATTCCTTAATTAGGGGTATTGGGTTCTCTGGGATTGAAGAAAACGTAAAGTCGAGAGTCCACATGGGCATCGTTCAGCGGATCCTCCACATACCTCGGCAGTTCAGGCTTTTGCGGGCTTCGAATCCAATTACACGATGGCTCTGTGCTGGGGTCCAAATTACCCTAAACTTAAACAAACGTTAGAAATGTACATTTTAAATCGGCTGTTGTTCTAGCTAAACTAACCTTCCGGGCCGCTCCCATTAAGACGTGGCCCCCCAGTAAGAAAACCTTCCCTCACTTAGGAAGCAGTGTAAACGGGTGCGAAGATGACAGACTCTTAAGGTAAGTAAGGGTTTAGGGTTTATAGGATTAACGTGAAGGTATTTATCCATCGTGGCCTCCATTGAGTCAAAAACTTTGTCTGACCCGTATGGAAAACCCAATGGAATTTTCAAATTTACATGAACCTTCAAAACCGTCCAGAAGGCAGAATTGCTCGAGTGAAGCGTAAATTTGAGGTGTGGGTCTAGGGCGTGGGGTTTAGGGCTTAAGGCTTAAGGTTTAAGGTCACTGGCTTATTTCGAGCTTTCCGTGTCCGGCTTTTTTTGGGGATCCCTTGCAGGGTTCCCTGCAGAATCGGATTTCATGGTCTGGATCAAGGCTTACGGTGCAAAATCGGCATTCAGAGCTTCGGGCTGAGGGTTTTAAGCTTGGGGTCGGGGGGAAACCAAGTCAGATTCTGAGTGTGCCATGTTGGGGGGTTCAAAACTTAGAGTTCGGACACCAAACACCTCACCGAGGCTGGATGGTATCCCCCGTATATTTCCTATGTACGTACACGATAATAACCCCCAGAACCTGAGGCCCGTAAGCCTCAAATCTCAAAACCTTACTCTCGAACCCCTGAATCTGAAGTAACCCTGGCAGCAACCCTATAGAAGCGCTGTTCTCATTCTGACGGCCTCGATGCTCCAGAACTTGGAGTGAAACCCGGCGAAAAAAAAAGCACAAGACCCAGTAAAATCCTCGCAGATCCTCAGTTTAAACGTTCAGGTACCCCCGACCTCCGGAGGAGCCCTAAACCCTAAACCCCTGGTTTAGGGTTTAGGGTTTTGGGTTTAGGGTTTAGGGTTTAGGGTTTCAAGTTCCTACCCCCGACACCCGAAAACCCAAACCTCGTTCTGGGTGGCTCATGAGCTGGGCCACAAGATGCAAGCCAAGGCACATGTACAAGTCCTGCATTTTGGGGTTTCAGCTTTTTGCAGTTTAGGGTTCGGGCTTTAGGATTTAGGTTTCGGACTCTAAGCATCCTGTTGCTCCACCTGACATGCAAAATAATAACAAAAACACGGCAAAGCAATAAAAATGGTATATGGGGTCTGCTCATGGCTTTAAGTTTTGTTGGGGCCTTTCTGCGGCTCATCCCCTGCGATCTCCGAACAAGAGAAGGGTTCTGACAGTTCCGGTTTGGGGTCCAACCTAAACTCCTGAACCCTGAACACTAAACCCTAAACCCTAAACCTTGAACCCTAAAACCTAGACCCTAAAACCCTGGGCCCTAAACCTTGAACCCTAAAACCTAGACCCTAAACCCTAAACCTTGAACCCTAAAACCTAGACCCTAAACCCTAAACCTTGAACCCTAAAACCTAGACCCTCAACCCTAAACCCTATAGTTTGCAGTGAAGAGAGGTCAGAGCTGAGGATCAGTTCTTGCGGGGCCCGTCACCGTCATACTGAACCTTTATTGCAAGTATCTGAAACCCTAAACCCTAGGGTTTAGGGTTTAGGCTTTAGGGTTTTGGGTTTAGGGTTTAGGGCCAGTATCTTGGAGGGGTAGTTCTTGCTTGCAACAACTCTCTGAATCAGCGTAGACTGATCTTGAACCCAATAGTGCACCTTACCGAGACCCCTTTATCATTCCATGCCGGTCTTCGCCACTCTCTGAGGCCTAGGGGTTTAGGGCTCACCTGAATCCCACATAACAGCAGGGCTTAGGGTTTAGGGTCTAAGGCTTAGGACTTAGGGCCTTTGAGCGTGCTCGATCGCGGGATCTTGTTAAGGGAGTTACTTTAAGTTACGATAGCAAAGAAACCCTGTTCTCTACTATGGATCCCTATGGCGATGACTTAAGCTAAACTCCTTCACAAGACCCCAGAATCCGAGAAAGAGAAAGGTATGGTTGCACTCACCTGAAGCAAAGTACCACAAAGGTCGGAATGATAAGGAATGGTATCCCCTTATAGTCCCATACGGGTGGTTCTCTAAAGTAGGGTCCTGTTTAGGGTCCCATATGATTAGCTTGAGAATGTTGCAGCATTGCTATGGGGCTGGTAGCTCATAAGGTCATTGCCGTTGAAGCTTAAGTGTTACAAAGATTTAAGCACGATAAGGGACCATACTCCACCCCCGTGAAACCGGTCCAGGAGAGTGATGACCCACGGCACCAGCATCCGGAGGATTGGGTGTCGATACCACCTGGTTTTGGGTTTGGGGTTTTACGGTTAGGGCTTTAGGGTTTTGGGTTTAGGGTTTTACGGTTTAGGGTTTTAGGGTTTTGGGTTTTAGGGTTTTGGGTTTTAGGGCTGTTGGGTTTTAGGGTTTTGGGTTTTAGGGTTTTGGGTTTTAGGGTTTTGGGTTTAGGGTTTTACGGTTTAGGGCTTTAGGGTTTTGGGTTTGGGGGTTCTAGGGGTCAAGAACCTCTTTTGCGCTTCCAAGACCGTGTGCGCGGTTTGGGGCTTTGCGCTTTCTGTGCTCAGAAGTTTTCACCAAATCCTACAACCCTGACCCTAAACCCTAAACCCCTAAACCCAAAACCCGAAATCCTGAACCCCGCAGGCCCTGCCAGCCTTCAACCCCTGTGAGCCTAATTCTGAGAGCCCTTCACGCCAACATGAAACCCCGACAGCTTCGTTCAAAACCCCTTTGGGTTTACACTACTGTTGATGATATAAATCCTAGAAATCACGCTGGCTGATTAGGCTTTTGATCCAATCCGCTGCTCGGACCAGTGTGCGAACCACGACTTCACCGTTTGCGCTTCTGGCCACGACTGCGGGGGAGCTCCGTCTCATCATCCGATCTCTGCCGGGCCGCTGCAGCCTTTGCCTGTGCTGGTGGCACGATCACCTGGGAGGGCGCTGGTCGCAACTGCCAGAGCATCTCACCGATGCATTGGTGAGTGCAATGTCCCCACCAACTGAACTGCCAGCAAGTGCACACTATAGGAACCCAAAACCCTAAACCCTAAACCTTTTTTTACTTCTTTCCCGGCACCATAAGCGCATCAGCATCGAAGCGCTTTTTTGCGCGCTCTCATGCAAAGCAGCGGCCGCCGGATCCTCCCGTGGAATCTCAGCCTCCTTCAGGGTGAACTCCGAGAAGGGCGTTACTGCAGGACCCGAGTTTAGGGTTCAGGGTTCAGGGTTTAGGGTTTAGGGTTTAGGGTTTAGGGTTTAGGGTTTAGGCCCGAAGCTATGGGAATTATGGTAGATTCCGTATGATGCGTAGTGCCGGATGTATATCATCAACCTAAACCCCAAACCCAAACCCTAAGACCTTAACCCACCATATGATACAAGCCAGGAAGGACTCGCACTGAGAAGCCAAAATGCGGCGACTCGACCCCCGAACCTCAACCTTAGGACGTCGAGGACTATTAAAGGAAACTACAGGTGGGGAGTTCAGGGTATTTAGGGCTTCTATAAGGCCTCTATAAGGTGTATAGACCTTCTACAAAGCTCCTATAACGGCAACTGCCCACCTGAAAATGTCCTAGAGACTGGGGTTTAAAGGTGAAGGTTTATGCTTTGGGGTCGAGGGTGGTTTCGGGCTGAGGGTTTAGGGTTTAGGATTAGGGCTGAAGGTTCAGAGTGTAGCACTGGGGATTAGGATGGGAGTTGAGGGTTGAGAGCTTGGATATAAGCGCCTAAGTTCTTTCATACTCAAAGCCTTAACCCTTGAACTCAGGACCCTAAACCCTACCAACCCCATAAACCCTAAACCCTGAAAACTCAAAACCCTATAAACCTCCTTTGCCCTTGAACCCCCGGAAATCTGAGTGAAGCACAACTCCCCATGAGGAAAGAGACTCCCTAAACCCGAAACCCCTAAACCCCTAAATCCCTCCCTAAACCCTGAAGCCCTAAACCCCTTAAACCCTAAACCCCTAATCCTCTGACTTAGAGGGGTGTGGAGTTTAGAACTCGTGGCCCGATGCCTTGTGCAAGCTAGAAGCCCATCATTGGGGTTTAGGGTTCCAACCTTAAGGTTTAGGGTTTTAGGACTTAGGCTTTTGGGGTTTAGGGTTTTGGGGCTTAGGGTTTAAGGGCTAGGGGTTTAGGGTTTAGTTAGGCGTTTGGGGTTTAGGGTTTGGGGCTTTGGGGTTTAGGGTTTTGGGGTTTTGGGTTTAGGCTTTTGGGGTTTAGGGTTTGGGGCTTTGGGGTTTCGGGTGTAGGGTTCCGGGTTGAGGGTCAGGATGCCAGGAACAACCCTACTCTTCATGTCAGGGGCAAACTGGAAAGACGAATTCGCAGCTGGGCGGCACGTGCGGATTCGTCATCCAGCTAGTCCAGGCTTTGTCACCTGAGA
The DNA here is from genome assembly GCA_905231915.1 of Symbiodinium necroappetens. NCBI lineage: Eukaryota > Dinophyceae > Suessiales > Symbiodiniaceae > Symbiodinium > Symbiodinium necroappetens. The sequence goes on from CAJNJA010007617.1 coordinate 6,393, forward strand.
GCGTGCACTATGCTGTGAAGATCTGTGCACGATATTTAACAGTAAGGGTGGCCGAAACATGGGACGAGAGTGCTGAAGATTCCGAATAGCTACGACATCCCCAACACCTGCAGCGCTCAGAGCCCTCCGACCCTGAGTACCCAACGAATCTTCAAATCGAACCTCCCTTTCAAAACACCAAGCCTTGCCCAACCTGGATATCCACTCCCGAATTCTCCTCCAAGCAGCGCAACTCACGCCCCTGCTCACGCCGCACCGCTTTGGAGACAACCCTGCGAGTCTACAGGTGGAGGCTTTCAGAAAGCTTCTGGCTTACATGAAGGCAGTTCTCTAAATTAGTGTCCCTTGTAGGTCCCAAAGGTAACACGGCACCCTTGCCAAAGGACCCTAAAAGGGAGCCTAATTTGGAGAACTACCCTTGAAGTGGTTCGGACTTCAAGCTTTAGGGTTGGCGGAATAGGGTGCATGGATTAGGGCTTTTCCTACTGCCCTTGACTCTAAAGCCCGAACTCGCCCGAGAGGTTCGCATTACACAACTCTCCTTCAAGGTTTAGGGTTTAGGGTTTAGGGCAGTTTAGGGTTTAGGGTTTAGGGTTCAAAAGTGTAGGGATTAGGACAGGTGAGCAGGGTAGAACATTGAGCAGGCAAGAACTGAAACTCCGACGGTGAGCTTCCCGAAGCTTCCTAGCTTATAACTGTGTGAATATGGTTCTGCAGATACATTGTACTATGACGTACTGTAACTTTATTGAGGAATATAGGGCGTAGACTAGAAGCCAGGTGTAGGATCCTGCCCTACGAAGAGCAACACTGAAGCCCCGCAAAGCCTTAAACCCTAACGGCTCAGCTTTTAGGGTTTAGGGCTTAGGGATTTAGGGTTTAGGGTCTAGGGTCTAGCCGTTTAGCCCAAACCTAAACCCTAAGTCGTGATTCTCGAAACTTTCCGCTAAGTTTCCGGACTTGTTCCGTGCTGCATGCAAAGCCCACAAACGCCCATAAACACTCAGCCCACGACCGTCTGCCTTTCCTACATTCAGGGTCAAAGCTTAGGGTTTTGGTTTCTTTTCTAGGAATCTGTGCTCAAGATAGCTAGCCGCAACCCCAGGCACCAATCCTAAAACATACATCCTTGCCCTCACCCTGTTAATAAAAAAAGATCCCTTAAGTCACCATGGAATCCCTCAACGCTAAAGCCTAAAACCCTAAGCCCTAAACCGCAACAACGACTCAGAGCACATTCCTCGATCAATGGGGTAGGGAGCTTTTGGGACGCAATCCCTAAAACCGCAATACTTCCAGGCACGGTATGGGGTTTAAGGGATTGAGGGTTCATGGTTCAGGGTTTAAGGGTTTAGGGTTTAGGGTTTAGGCAGCACCGCCGTCGCACCTGTACGAGTCCTGATACGTTTTCGCATAGGCCTGAAGGCTCGGAGGGTCGGGAGCTTTGAAAATTTTGCGCTCGACCTGGGGCCTACAAAGCCCCTCTTTCTCCATGGCATCTCTGAGGAAATCGTAGTCCTAAACCCTCAACCCTAAACCCGGAAACCCTAGAACCGTAAACCCTAAACCCTAAAAGCCCTAAACCCTGAACCCCTAAAAACCCTGAACCCTAAAAGCCCTAAATCATGAAAAAGCCGGTTCTTCGGGGTTCGGGGAGGGGCTTCCGGACTTGCAGGACAAAGAGTTGCAGGCCTCGGGAGGGGTTTGAGGCGTGGGGTTCAGGGTCGGGTGTAGGGGTTTAAGGGCTTTAGGGCTTAAGGGTTTAGGGTTTAAGGGTTTAAGGGTTTAAGGGTTTAGGGTTTAGGGATTTAAGGGTTTAAGGGTTTAAGGGTTTAAGGGTTTAGGGTTTGCAGGGTTAGTAGCTGTAACTGTATGGTTTAGGGTTTGGGGCTTAGGGAGATATAGCTACTTCGTCTAGCCCCCATGCAAGGTACATGTACTCAGTAGTGGTGCCGGGTAGGTAATGGATGCACAAGCAACCCTAAAACCCTAAGACCCTAAACCCTGAAGCCCTAAAACCATAAACCCTAAAACCCTAAAACCCTAGACCCTAAAACCCTAAACCCTAAACTCTAAACTTGCTAAAACCCTAAAACCCTAAACCCTAGACCCTCTGGCCCAGAACCTAGCTGTGAGCCCTGAGCCCTAAACCCCTCTTTCCCGGCTCTGAACTTAAAGGAAACTACAGGTGGGGAGTTTAGGGTATTTAGGGCTTCTATACGGCTTCCCTAATATATGGCTCCTATAACGGTAACTACCCACCTGAAAATGTCCTAGAATCTTGAAGCTCCGAACCCTGTGCCGGGCTTGCTTCAAGTCAACATCGCCCCAGCTAAACTCCGTTGAAACAGTTTAGGGTTTCGGGCTTAGGGGTTTACGGGTTAGGGTTTAGAGTTCAAGATTTAGGGTTTAGGGTTTAGGGTTGTAGCGTTTAGGGTTTAGCGTTTAGGGTTTAGGGTTGGCTCTGAATCCACAACCCGATACCTCCCTCCATCCTGGACCCTCCACCCAGCCAGCCCCGAACCCAAACCCCAAGCCTAAACCCAAGAACGCTGCATCAAGCCCGATAAAACCCTTCCAGCCCTGCGGAACCCTGAATCTTAAAGGAGCGCTGGTCGTCTTGACTCAGAGACATCGGGGCATTTCGGGTTAAGGGTTTAGGCTTTAAGGTTCAGGGCTCAGGGGCGCGAAGGTTCGGATTTTAGGCTTAAACCCTAAACCCTAAACCCTAAACCCTAAACCCCATTAGGACGTTTAGGATTTCAGGGCTTGGCGTCCTACGATTTCGAAGCCGGCATGTGGGGCTTTTTGCGTTCCGGGCTTCGGGTTATGGAAGCCGAAACCCTGGACCCTAAACCTGTGTGGATTTAGGGTTTAGGGTTTAGGGTTTAGGGTTTAGGGTTTAGGGTATGGAAGCCTAAACCTGTTGAGCCGACGTTCAAAAACGGCCGGGGTACGGAGGTCTTCTCCTTCTCGGTCGGGCCTCCATCGTCCTTCTTCAGGGACAGTCTTTAGGGTCCTAGTTTAGGGCTTAAGGCGTTTAGGGTTTCGGGTTTAGAGTTTAGCGTTTAGGGCTTGGGTTTTGGGTCGACCTGCCTGACAAGGAAGCAAAGTCCTTGAAACTGTCGGGCCTACATGGGGCTTCTACCCTGATCTGTGTTTAAGCGATGGGCTGTAGGGATGATACCCCTTGAATCAAAAAATATTCGTGGAGTATGGCACGAGGGAGTGGTAGGCTCTCTGCCTTCTCACAGAGGGCCTGTTGAAGCTTAAGGGGATCTATACAACTACCTTGGTCTAGGGTTTGTTTGTTATGAGGATGTTACTCTTTGGGGGTCTGTCTCAGGGCCGTGTGACAAACTTACAGCGTGGTAATAAAGCTTTGGGATGTCCGGGCCTTTCTGTGTTCAGAGTTTCAAGGACATCTATGTCCAGGGTTTTTAGGCCTTCAAGGTTGCACAGCTTGCGGCTAAGTCCACATAAAGCGGCCAACATAGCTTTAACTCGCTATCCCTGGCATGTGCTTTAAGAGTTGAACCACAAGCGCATGAAGCACAAGCTCTTTCTAGCACAAGGGACGGTACCCCAGCTGCCTGCCCTATAGCCCGCCTGAAACTTATGTAAGTTTCAATCTGTGCAGCCTTTTTTTTGCCCTGACAGCCATGATATACAAGTGACATACGAGCATGTTGATTAGGGCCCTAGCATCTCTGTCTACATTTTCTGCTTACCGATGGAAGCTGCCCCGCAAACTTTTGCAATACCTTGCACTCTAGATCCCGCACCCTAGGACCCTCAACCCAACTAAGCCGCTATGCAGCGAGCCGACCACCCCTGAAATAAGGAATATGCTTAACATCATTGTCTTAACCCCCCTGTAAGTTATGGGATCTTCCTAAAGAACCCTATCATAGTACCCTTATAGGTACCTTTAAAGAAACCCGATTGTAGTATCTTCCTTTATGAAGAGTATTGGAAACTCTGGGTCTATGCCGTGTTCACACCCTGGGCTCCGCCAAAGCGAAGAAAGACTCGGGAATCATGATTCCGCGGGGCTTCCATAAGGGTTTCTGTGAGGGTTCTATAGGGCGTTTAGGGGCGAAGGGAGCATAGCCAGTAGTGTCTTAGGTACCGTGATTTGGGTCAAAAAGTAGATAGAACTATAGTTACCTTACTGATAGCCCTACTTGCCAAGTCCTCCGATCCTTTAAGTACTCACAGCACCCGCAAGCTTCCGGGCCTGTTGAGCATCGGGCCTGTGCGGTGGGCATTCCCAGGAACCGTTCCAAACTTAAGGGGCTCGTTCTCAAAGCGAAATGTCGCAGAGTTGATACCGAAAGGAGATCTTGAGATTTCCAGATGCATGTCCCCTAAACCCTAAACCCTAAACCCCTAAACCCTAAACCCTAAACCGACTTGGGAGACGAAAGGTGCAGGATGCGGGCATATGGTCTTTCTTGGCGTTACCGCAAGGATTCAGAACGCTTGGCTCCTTAACTTGCACAATTCAGCAGCCAAGCCCTACGAGCCAACGAGTAGAATCTAGGGATCAGCATGCTAGATACGAATCCTGCCGGACGTCATAAGCCACTGGATTCCACTCCCAACTGGGTTAACGACCAGAGAGTTTATGCGGGTTTAGGATTTAGGACTTGGGGTTGGAGGCATGTCAGAACGAAACCTGCCATCTGAGAAGAACACGGTGTTGAGCAACCTGGCCTACAACGCATCGCAAGTCGGATGGCCTTAAGACAACCCAGTTCCGATAACACAAGAAGTATACGTTAAGCACCTCTAAGCCTTAAACGCTAAACCCCCCTAAACCCTAAAACTCTAAAACCGCAAACTCTAAACACTAAACCCTAAAACCCTAAACCCTACATGCCTAAAGCTATGAATATTATGCCCATCAAGACAAGTCACAAGATCCTGGAATGACAGCGGAAACTTTAGGGTTAAGGTATTCTTGCTATCCATAGTCGGATGTACTCTTTTGGTGATCCAGATTACAACTATAGCATAAAAACCCCAAAACCCTAAAGCTAAGAATGGTATAAGATACTCTTTTGGGGCTCCTTGTTACAATGATAGTATAAAAAACCCCAAAAACCCTACATACCCTTTTGGGATTCCGCGTTCCAACTATAGTCTAAGAAACCCAACAATCCTAAAGCTAAGCATCGTATAATATACTCTTTTGGGGATCCTTGTTACAATTATAGTAGAAGAAACCCAAAAACCCTTTTTACCCTTCTGGGGCTCCTTTTTTGCAACTATAGCATAAGAAACCCAAAACCCCTAAAGCAAAGCATCGTGTAATTTACTCTTTTGGGGCTCCTTGTTACAATTACAGACTATAAGAACCCCACAACCGCTTTTTTACCCTTCTGGGGTTCCTTATTACAACTATACTATAAGAAACCCCGAAACCGAAGCTCCAGCACACCGCAGTAAAGCGGCCTGGATGTGGTTGCCGGAGCATCTGCTCCCTGGCACGCCGTTGACTTTAAACTGGATCTGTTATAAAATTTGAACTTAGGGCTGAGGGCTGAAACATTACTACAAGGACTCAATGCTTGGTTGTTGAACTTGAAGTTGTTCTTCACAGTTTAAGGTCATGGCATAAAAGTTTTACGGTTAATGTTTACAAGCTCCTTGGGCGGTGCTGATAAGGTCACCTGTGTGCAAGCTTCTGTCCTTTTTTCGATGCTGCTCAAAGCTGCGATAAAGTGATCACAATGTCACTCAATGCTTTCATCTTGTTACGGTTGTCGCCAAGCTCAGTAACCGGAGGATTTCCAAAGGTTGAGTGCAGGCGCGAAGTCTCAATGTTTAGGGTAAAATTAGCAGGTTTGGAGCATAAGGTCTGTAGAACGCGGATATAGCAGGTCAGTCCGCTTCCGGATCCAAACCGTTGGGACCTCAAACCAGACAACCTGGCTGTACAGAAACATGTCACTGTTAGGACAGTTCCCCGAAGCCTGCACCGGCGCTGCTGCCATGACTTGGGTGCAACTTCATCTGCAAACGTCGGTGGACTCTGGGTGCAGGGTGTGTCTTGGTGTCGGGGAGTCGTGGTTGTGACAGCCGGTGATTTTTCCAGGTTTGTGAATCTCGTGCTGATGGGTCGAGCTGGGGGCTTTGGTGCTTTCTCGCTCACGGTTCGTGAGCTTAGTGGAGTCTTTAGGGTTGTGGCTCGTGTTATATACATGGCTGGCGGGAGGGATAGATGGCTCTGCTTCGTGACGCTGGAGCCCAGACGCGAATCGAAAGTGCACTGGCTGCTCAGACCCTTTCCAGCCTGAGACTGGGCATGGGAATTTGCAAGATTGAAGGCTTAAGGTCTAGGGTTATACGAGTGTTTGGGGCTGTAATGTTTTGAATTTAAAGGTTTAGGGGCTTCGACAGCTTGACACCACGTTTGGCTGACGTTTGGCTGACGATGACAACACAGAGAACTAGACAGTGCACGAATTTGTGGTTAGTGTGGCCCAGTAACCCAATAGAACTCCAGTGAACCTTCTGTTTGTCATGTCGTTTGCCGGAAAACTTGTTGGAAACTGCTCCAACTTGAACTTTCCGCTGTAAAACAGCTCTCTTGAGCAGACTTCTCCTTTCGGCAACAGTCCGAGCTTGGCATCTCAACGCGACAAAGCGACAATAGGTACGGAAAGATTCTCTAGTTTGGGGTCCTTTTTCGGTGCCATTCAAGGGTTCTGCTTCCTGATTACGAGTTACTTTCGAGAACTATCCTCGTGCTGGAGGCATGACCAAGCCGAAAGCTGCGTGGGTCCATCGCGGCCGCACGCCGAAAGACTCGAAGAAGCTGTTTCGAGACCATGATGACCTGGGAGTTTCTGAAAATACGCGCGTCCATCGATGCATGGTGCAGAATGTTGCCTGCACTGTCCTGCATGCTCGCCATCTGTACACAAACGCCCTAAACCCTAGACCCTAACCCCTAAACCCTAAACCCTAAATCCTAAACCAGCTTTTCTGCCCAATGGCACATGCGACAGCACAGCACTTTTTGTGAAAAACAGAGTTCGCAGCACTCGGTCTTTTTCTTGAGNNTGAGCCAAAGAGCGGGCGCAGCTCAGTCCAAGATTGGGCTCTCGCAGACGTGAAACAACCTGAAACTGTTCTGCAGCTGTCTGTGTCCAAGCAAACGGCTAAAACGAAACGAAACGAACGAGCAGTCATGGCTTTTAGCCCCGTCGGGAGCTGAAGGTCAGAGATAAAAGCAAAGAAAGCAGTTCTGGGACCACGAATACATTAATAGTTGAACCCCAGATTGCTTCTGCTTTACTGTACAAAGGACTAAGCCTAAGCCGACCAAGACTGGAATCGACCTCCTTTGTCAGTTGTCGACTTGTCCGTGACATGCGCACATTCAGTGGGACCACTTTTGTCGGACGTGCAACGACTCACCCACCCTTTTAGCGGTTTTCAAGCCAGTTAAGCCAACCTTTCAAGTGTCTTGAAAGTGTAGACAGTGCAAGGGGAGACTTCTCCCTTCTTGGTTCGGTTCTGTACAGTTTAGGCCCTCTTTGACTCTAGAGGCTCACTCTTCATTAAAGACCACTTATTTGTATTTTTTGTTCTTTCTTTTGCGTTTGTGTTCTTTTCTTTTCCCTTGGAGTCAGACTTCTCTTTTCCCTTGATTCTTGCTACGGTCACCTTTCCGTTTGCCTTTACCCTTCTCGCCCTTGCTGTTCTTCTTGTCGTCGGCGATCTTCTGGCGACAGCTACTTTCCGTGGTACCAGCAAACAACGTTGGACTTGTTTTTAGAAACCGTTTTGCTTTTCATCACTCTTTGTCGCCTTTCAGACCGGGCACGCCACTACCAGCAAGCTCAACCCTCTAGAGCTGCTCCTCGTAGAAATGAAAAACTGGCAGACGTTTCGCTCCAACTGCTTTCTTGCCTGCACCGACACAACATGCAGAAGGATCGCCGATTTGTTGGCGGCGTTCAAGCACAAGTCTGGAAAACGAACCAGCTTCTTCTTCCCTTGAAGATCTCGTCCTCAAGAAAGCGAACTACTTCCAGCAGCCTTCGCAGGAAACCAGTCTTCGTGTGAAGCTTCAACATCTCATCTCTGATGTCGACCGCTTCCATGCGGCTGTTCACAGAGTGCTAGCGGTGCAGTTCTTGCACGTCCTTGTAGCCAGCTGCAGCGTTTTCTTGGCGAGTGGCCACAGCTGTAAGGATCTTCAACCCTCTATCCCACTTTACCAAAGCTGCAGTGGGTAAAACAGGCGCACACTTCTCCCTGCAGTGTCGCTGGGCAAAGAAACTTGCTGAATCTCCACAAACACTGCTTCAACTCTCCGAAAACGCATCATCACTCAAAGCTAGCCAACTCGACAACTTCCAGAAAGTGGAACTTCTCGAGCTTCCAGCCTGCCTTCATCTTACCATGTTGAAAGTGGGAATGGAAGATGCTCTCTGCACAACTTGAAGGCGCCTCTGGCCGAGACAAGGAGTCCGAAGCACTCTCCTCTTTGCGTAAGACAGGGTAGAGGCGGTATTGGGGTGGTCTGTGCTTTAGGGTTTGGGGACAAGCAACAAACAACAACACCCAAAAACCACCACCTCCCAACGACCAACTGCCAACCACCAACCACCACCACTCAACGACCAACCAACCAACCAACCAACCACCGACCAACAGGCCTTGCGTATTAACGGCACGTAGTGCGCAAATTTGCGTAGCAAGCAGCTCTGGGTGGGTTCTTGTAGGCTACTATCGGCTAGGTCGGGGATGCGATAGACTGTCTGAATTCGTGACAGCCAACTACGGCCAGGCAAAGATGGGCCACCGGCATTTCCGGTATGTCACATGTGGGGCAGAGGCCAGCAAGCGCTTCTGTCCGCATAGGCTTGGAGGATTTAGCCTCCATAATCTCGGTACATTGTTTAGAGCTGAGGCGCTCTCGATGTTTTCCCTGGCTGAGACTTGTGAGAAACCGATCTCGAAGCTTGGCACCCTATCAGAAAGAAGACTTTGCTGTCAAGGTCTGTTGGAGTTTGGCTTGCACTTTTCAATCCACAGAACGACAAAATTGTGTGGGAAGATTGCTAACGGATCTCTGCTAGATACAAAGAAATAAATGAAAGAAAGATTGAAAATAAAGTGTTTTAGGCGGGAAACAAGACTTCCAAACTCTCAAAACTCTCAAAACCAACCTCAAACTTCAAAACACTGAAAAACCATTGGGCGATCGGCAGTTCCAGACCCCGCTTTGGCTTCGTGCACGAAACCTCTTTACAATACTGGGGCATCCTGCTGCAGCTCTGGAAAAAGCAAACAGGCTTAAGTCAACTCAAAACAACGCAGAAGTCTACAAAGCTTACGCGGAGTCTCGATAACGACCGACCTACCAACCAACCGACAAGATAGTTTCAAAAACATGCGAATGGTTTCGAAATGCGCTTTCACCTTTGGGAGGTCACAAAAAACAACTCTTGGGCAACCTGCCAACCAATCCAGCCCGGTTTAAGTCCATTCGATGGTTTCACACCTATCTAAAGCAGAGGTCGCAGACAGCCACGTGTTTAGAGAGCTGAAGTCCAAGTGTGCTGTGTGCTCACCAGCAGTGGAGTGTTTCA
>CAJNJA010007618.1:0-12797 GCA_905231915.1 Symbiodinium necroappetens
AGTAGTAGTAGTAGTAGTAGTAGTGAGAGGAGAAGGAGGAGGAGTGGTGCTGGTTCTCTAGTAGTCTTCCACGCAGTCGTAGTAGTCGTAGTAGTCGTAGTAGTAGTAGTAGTAGTAGCAGCAGTAGTAGTAGTAGCAACAGCAGCAGCAGGAGCAGTAGCAGCAGCAGCAGCAGTAGCAGCAGCAGCAGCAGCAGCAGCAGGAGGAGGAGGAGGAGGAGGAGGAGTAGTAGTAGTAGTAATACTAGGGCTACTAGGGGCCACAGCATAAGTTAACAACAAAGGTTTTTTCGGTGCAAGAACAAAGGGAAAGGTGGCCAGGGAATATTTGAGAATCGGTGCGCTATTTTTTGGATGGGGGGGGGGGGGGCGGGCCACATCATAGACTAACAATTGTGGGCTTTTCTCGGTGTTTTGATTAGTATTGACACCAGTATTGTTATTCATTTTCGTATTAATACTAGTAGTATGAATATTAGTATAAAGTATTGGTAGTAGTATTGGTATTGGTATTAGTATTAATTTTAGTAATCGTATTGGTCGCCAATTCGGGCGTTGTTATTATCACTATTCTGCATGTGCCTTGTGCCAGCTTCGGGCATGCTCTCAGACACACACTCTGGGAGTATGTTCTTGGAGGCTTTCTCACCACTGGGGGCTGTGCCTGTGACTCTACAGCCTCATCCACAAACCCTTTCAAACATACCCTGGCATGCCCTTGTGCACCCTTCGAAAAGTCGAAACCCGTTACAAAGCCCGCGCACACCCTGAGCCGTAAACGCCCGAAAGCCCTGGAACCCTAAACCCAGCCTCCCAAAAACTGGCCAATCAAGCATGCGGAAACTTGCTGGTTTTGGGGTCTCGGGCATAGTGGCGTTTAGGAGTCTCGGACTGAGGGAAGTTTAAGGGTTTAGAGGGGTTTCGGGTGTTTCGGGAGGGTGTATAGTGAATCCCACAGAGTTGGAACATAGAGTTCAGATGATTAGTGCTGGGTCTTTCTATGCTGCACTGCAAGGACATGAGGATGCCGCTTCGGGTGTCGGCTTTTGGGTCCGGGTTTCCAGCTGGGGGTTTGCATATTCGGGGCTGATGAGCTTGTGCTTTCTGTGTATGAGATTCAGAGTAGGGGATCATTACCATAAGCCCGATGCCCTAAACTCACAGCGCCCACATGCGCCTCTGCAGGTCTGAATAAGTGGGTGCAAGTATGGTTTCCGAATAGAGTTACAACGAAAAACGCTTAAGTTTATTTCGGGGAGGGCCCGCCGCAAGAACACGTTCGACCGGGTCTGCACTCCAACAGCAAGACCAACAGCAGCAAAAACATAACACGTTACTCGGATCCTCTGGTCGAAGAATGCCACACTGCTACGCTATGTATGTGGTATGAAATGCGCAGGCTTCTGATCTAAGCTGATGTCGATATTACTCCTTCTGCTAGAAAAAACCCAAAACCCGTTTAGGACCTTCTGACCCTGTCGGATTGGTCTGGAGCCCTGTGCCGCAAATGCGAAACCCCAAATCTGGAAACCCCGCGGGCAGTTCGGATGTGGCCTCCCGGTCAGAAGCCGCATTGTTGCTGGGATCCTCAGCTGGCGGCAGACGAGAACGGTTGCTGGTTAATGGAGACGGCGGGGAGTGGTGGGACAAGGTGGGCGGAGCTTACAATTTACCGGCTCCAGGGTTTGAGGTTAAGTATTGGCCTTTTTTTAACGCTTTTCAAAGCAGCCATGAATTAGAGCCTTGCGTGCAGACCCAAAGCTGGCAAACTCGAACCTCTAAACCGAAAAAACGAAAACTTGAAACGTCGAAACTCTACAAAAAGCTGGGGTGCGCTCTAGCAGAACCAGAAAAGATAACACCCGATAAGCAACACCTGAAAAGATACCCCCCGATAAGCAGAACCTGAAAGGAAACCCCCTAATAAGCAGAACTTGAAAAAACACCCCCCCCGATTGGCAAGACCTGAAAAGATACTCCCATAATAAGCAGAACCTGTAAAGATACCCCCCAATAAGCAACGCTTGGATAAATACCCACTAATAAGCAGAACCTGAAAAGATACCCTCCCGAAAAGCAAAACCTGAAAAAGCGGTGGTGCTAACAACACTTCCGTAATTTAAACTTACACTACTGAAGTCATAACTCGTGATTTCATCGGTACAAACCTGTAGAAGCCGAAAGCTCTAAACTCCCAAGCCCGCAAAAACAACCCATCAACATCGGAATGCTGACATGAATTCCAGGAATCCAACATTTTCTCCGAAACGATGGCAAAGCAATCCTTTACTTGTCAAACTGCATGCAGACGCGTATCGCCTAGACGGGTTTCGCGAGCGTGTATAATGCAACGTGTGCGCCATGACGATACTAGTTACCAGCGCTTGCACCACTTGTGCCGCCCTGCAAGCAATATGCGCATGTCAGGCATCCCCGCAAGGTCCTATGTCTATGCGGAGGCAACGAAGATGATTAGGCCGAAGCATGGCAAAAACGGATTGGAAGTGATGGGTCGTCGAGCCGTCATTGGTCGTCATTCATCATCATTGTCAGATCTCTGGCCCGTGCATGTAGATAACAGATCTTGGAAGTGCTGGTCAACCTTCCGCGGTTTACTGCATAGATGTTGAATCCAAAAACATATATCGCGTCTCTTTGATTTATTTTAAGTCTTACAGACTGCGGCAAACCGGTCAGCACAATGAAGGGTTGCATATGGTCAAAGTAGTTGCGCGGTACTTGTTGGGCCAGCGAAGCAGCTAATGCCAAAGTCCAGAGGCCGCAGCACTCGTTGGGGGTTTGATTGATTGATTGCCTCTTTGGCTCTTACTCAGACACGGATCATTGAAGGACAGCCTGATTATGATATGTCTATGACGGAAGCCGCATCATTCGTTGGAGTTGGGGCTTGATCGATTGTTTGCGATCTTTTACCCAGACACGGGTGATTGAAGGGTCCGGGTCCGGACCCTGATGATTTTTATGATGTTGTGAGGAGTTGCCAACAGCTGAATCGCTAAAGTCTCATAGGCCCTATCAAGGAGTCAAGGGGTATGGCGTATCATACAGTACAGTCATAGATTCTGCACATTGAGCAACTAAACCTTGCTTCTTTGGAAACTAAGTTACGCAGGCCGGGCATCAGTGAACTTTCAATGCGAAACACCTAACCCTAAACCCTGGCAGCTTAGTTTCCTAGGATTTATCCGGCCTTCGGCGTTAAACATTGGAAGGATGTTGGGTTCGGAGCACGCATATATATATATATATCGTCTCGTTCATTGTTTCGGGTTGAGGTTGGGTAATATTCTTAATAATTAGAACAGGGTTTGGGGGTATATTATACTATAACTATAATAGGGAACCCTCCAAAACCCTATTCTAATTATTAAGGCCCCCACATTAATGGATAGAGTAAAGTTTTTTTGTAGGCTTTTCACTCTCCTATAATAGAGAAGTAATTCGGTTGATGATATAAATCCTGCATTACCCATAATGAGGAATATACCGTAATACCCCATAGTTTAGGGTCCTTAAGGTAGTGCAGGATTTCTATCATCAACAGTATCTGGATCCTTGGCCCTTCTGGAGTCCCTAAGGTTTGAAGCGATCCTTGTTCAAGGGTAAGCCCTGAGCCCTAAAATCTAAACCCAAACCCTTAAACCCTAAACCCTAAACCTAAAGACCCATCCTAAACCCGAAGCACCTAAACCCTCTGACCCTACACGGCCCTACACCGCAAGCACCGTTAGAACCTGTGTTGCACACCATCGCACAGGCCGTGGTGTAAGCATTAGGAGGTTGGACCGGGATTGCACTTTGGGGGTCAAGAGAGCCTGCTGCCAACACGGCCAACACGCACAAAACATGAGTTTCTAAGCCTCGCGACTTACGACGCAAAACCACCCACTCTCTGACCTTACGCCGAGGGTCAAAAACCTGCTTACATTTGCAACCACACAATGACACAGTTGAACAGAGGCCTACCAACCTACAAACCCGCCGAAGCTCGCACCCACAACATCCCATAACACTTCGTGCCGGCGTGCAAGAACAACAACACCAGCAGTCATGATTCTGCGCTTGGATCTGCCAGGAATCTGTCATATTTCCCGTATTTCCCTGTCAAATCTCGTCGCCGTTCGACTCCTCAGCTTGCAGACAATCCGCACGCAAAAGCATGTGGTCACTCTTACTGTAGCCACACAGCCATGCTAGCATGAATCTTCGGCGTATTCACACCGAAAAAGCTGGGCCAAACAACAAAAGAATTGAATACAAAATATCTTTTCAATCAAAGAATCCAGCGAGCGGCGCCAGCAATGTCAGCAATACATTCAATTCAGACAGGTAGCGTCCACATCTTCCACAACTGACTTTTAATGTTCACTTTATGCCAGGTTTCAGCCCAGAAGTCCGAATTTTATGTCGGGTTTGAACTCAAGTCTTGAGTTTACCAACTGATGCACGACTTCGAGGCTTGGCCGTCTTGGTAAGCAGATAGCACGTGGAGTTGAACTACACAAGGCCATCCCAAATATAACCCTGCTGAAAACCCTGATACTTGTGCCTCCAAGTAGGTCAGCAACAACGGCAAGCCTAAAACTGCGAAAACCGAAAGGTAAAGAAATTCACACCGACAGTGCGAAGCATGTATAGTCTTGTGTCATGACAAAGCGTCGCTGGAGCCTGGAGTCTGGGCTTTGGATCCTACGGCCGGAGCCGAGCAAGGCTTACATGTTCCTGGATTCAACGGCAACGATCTGACTATATCGATTACTGGGGCTGGTTGGACAGCGAATCTACTCTCCTTCCCTTGCCAACTGCCGACAGCACAAGTTCTTTGCGAGTAGCCAGGAGTTGCGACAGCTTCAGAATCCTAGAACTGCTAATCGTTCTTCCAGCCGCTCGTCCACATCCCCGAGCAAAGCATCATCCATTGGGACAGAGACGTGCACGTGTCGAAGTCGAAGTTCTTCTGCTGTCTCGCCTAGCAGACGAAGACTCGCGAAACAATTGAAAACGCCACAAACAGGATCGGCCACTCAGCCTGGAAAGAACCGCAGACCCAAGCTCCCGTTCTCATAAGCGCAGGTCTTGGCAAGTCATACCAGAAATGTGGCAAGCATTCTGCAGGCTGGTTCCAGTGCAACGAAAAAAATCATCAACCTTGGAACCCTGAACCCCAAGCCCAAAAGACCCGATTGAAGGTTTGCGCAGAACCCTGCCAATCGGACGGCCTGTGTGCTGCACAAGATTGCAACCTGGCAGCTCTATCGGACTCTATCGGACGTTCAGACATGGTTTACGTTCTATCGGATTGTGCTCCACATTGCAAACACAACATCAGAGCTGCGCATACACCTGCACTCACCGGCACTTACTCTCAAACAAACCACTCCTTGGATCCCAGGCCTGCAAGGAGCCAGTGCTTGATTCTCCGCAAAGCCACTCGAACATCAGGTTGGTTGTGTTGGATACTCTTGCGACACAATTTCTTGACTTTCTGGCCTTTGTCATTGACGTAGGTGTGGGTGTGGAGGGGACATTCAATCAGAAAGCATGGAACCTCCGGGACACGGGGCACTGCCATTACTTGGGCTGCCAAGTAGTACCTACTGACCTAGCACCCGATGAAGATTGACTGTAGAAGTTTCGACATACGACACCTATCTAGTGACATAACTACTGAACAGCAGCCACTGGAAAGTGATAGTTGGCGGGACATACATGGCCTTTTTGTCCTGCCTGACCACGATTGGAATCGATCTGACAAAGACCGTGGATTCGTTGAAGACCGACGTTGAAAAGACACGCCCATGACCGCTGGGTCGAGGTGGCACTGCTGCCACCGCCGCTGCCCTTGAAGAGCTTGAGGAAGCGGGCTCCGGTCCGGGTCGCCCTGCAGAGTGACCGGAACCCCCACCAGAACCTCCTCCCTGCACAGCCTCAGAATCCACAGCAGCGGAAGCCTCAGCCGCCTCCGCCTCTATCGCCATCAAAGCCGCAGAAGCCGCAGCAGCGGAAGCCTCGGCCGCCTCGGCCGCCTCCATGTCCATGGCCGCCAAAGCCGCGGCGTGTTCAGCGGACACGAGTTCATCGAGATGAGGCAACATGTCCGGCGACGACTCCTGGTCTGCATCTATCTCAGACGGTATGTCCGGTGAATCAAGGAACTCCCTGCATGGAGGTAGTGGAGGTGCTTTCGACGGGCCAAGAGGACGAGTTCCTTTCATTTCCTTCTGCTTCGCTGTCATGTCATGCAGACCGCTGCTTGCTTTGCGCTTGCGACGCTGAACTTTTCCGTTGTTCTGCGGATCCGCCTGATCCTGCTCTTCGGAACCATGGATCCCACCTGCACGCTGCCAGCAAGAAGCAGCAACATGATTGACGTTTCTGCACAAGAACTATATACAAATCAACTACCCGGATCACGCATACACTTCTACGCACTGTCCTGTGTACCCGAATTCGTCTTCCAGCCCATCGGCATCAAAAGCCTGAGACCGGACAGCTGCAGCAGACGCAAGTTGGCTTTGGGCATCAGCGGCAGCCCAGTTGGATGGATCTTTTTGCAGCTGGGCATAATACCTCGCCCTCTGGCTTGGCTTAAGTTTTCCCAGCTCCGAGGACCCAGCACTTAGAAGAGCCAAGAGTGTGTTGTAGTACTGCATGGGCTGGTTGTGTGGCAGAAGTTCGAGGCCAAGCTGAAATATCTTTGGGCTAAGGACCAAGCATACCAAAATGGCTTGCTTCGGCAAACCATCCCGGCACCAAATGCATTTCTCGGTTTGTGGCATCCAACCAGTAAACTTCTGTCCTGGGGGCAGCTCGCGTAAACACCATCCTCGGTGCTTCAGCAGCACCAACACTTCTGCCATTTCGAGCTGTTGCAGGGAATCGACCAAAGATTGAAGTCGCTTCAGACACAAGTCATCCGCACAAGGATCCTCCAGCGCTGAGATGCTCAATCGAGCTAGAACCCATTCATCCACACCTAGAGGTGCGGAAACACGTAGCAAGGCAGAACCCAAATCAGCAACCTGCATCTCAGCTCTGCCCCAAACACGAAGGGCACTCTCATCCGGAGACGATGTCGAAACGTGCAGGTGCAGCTTCATGGGTCGTGGGAAGCCGTGGGGCCTCAAAGTCACAGAAGTGCATGCGTCGCCTCGGCCCTGAGTGCTAGCTTGAAGACCTGCAACAACGCAGTCGTGATCCAATGTGGCCACCTGTTTCCCGAGAAATTTGTGCGTCTTGTGCATGTCTGAAGCCACAATTCTGAAGAAGAACTCTGACGCACCCTCCCGCAGCGCAGGTGCTCCATAGAGATCATGTTGCTCTTCAAACAAGTCCTCGGACACATTGAAATCATGGCAAACTTGTGCACCAGTCGTTCGCCCTGGCTGCACAGGCTGGGGGACTGCTAGGGCCAACTCGCTGGAACCAGATGTGTTCCCATGCATGGTAGTCAAGTTCACCTCGTCTTCGAAAGAGCCTTCCTCTACATCCACAATCGCACGCAGTTCCTGCTGGACATGGCCCTTGTCCACGACGCTGAATGTGCTGTTCCACTCCTGATCACTGCAGTATCACACAGGCGCGGAGGCACGAAAGCGTGGAAGAAAGAAAAACACATCCACATTTCGGTCCGGGCACGTGCCCCACACCCAGAGCTTCACCAGATCTGACATCACAAATGGACAAGATGATGTTTTCGCTCATGCCGACCTGTGCTCATGGGCACTACGAGAATGGCCTGAGAAGACTGCTACACACCTCCGAACCCTCACCTTTGATGATCCGTTTCCAACAAAATTGCCTTGATGATGTAATCAGCCATAACCTTGTTCGCTGGAAGCCCAGGTGTTGTGTTTTCTCGCTCTTCGACCGCATCCTCGAGCTGCTTCTGATCCCGCACCTGGCCTTGCAATTGTGTACTAAAGTTCCTCCTCTTGGCATGCTTCTGCCTGAGGTTGTCCCGATAAAGGAGGGCTGCCAAGGCATGCTCCGGCAATTGCTCCAGGTAAGCGCATGTCTTCAGATTCAAAGTGTGCCTCAGCTAGGCTAGCGTGTGGACGCGAATCTATATATCAGCCCGTGAATTCTTTGGCTTCTGTGAGGCACATTCTAGACACGAACAGTCAGACACAGTGATGTCAGCAGTACGGCTGCTACAGGTGGAGCACAGGCTCGAAATCTCTAAACTCGAACTCGAACAACTGGATTTGGGGTTCCGCCGACCGACCCCAGGCTGGCAGGCGCTGACCCCGACCACGGTGCCAAGACCAACTACTGATAGCCATCGTCCACCTTGAACGAGGCACAAGATAGCCTGGCGAAAGCCTTCCAAACCCTCGATGCCACGAAGCTCGTGTAAAAGCGCACGAACCTCCTGAGTTTGCCGGGCACTGCGGATTACAGTGGATTATGATTCCGGAATCGCACAATTACAGCCCCAGGCCCGGTCCGCCCAAACCAAAGCCAGCCAGCCACACTTGCTCAAATTCAGGTTGCCCAGGCTCTTCTGGACCTTTGACCGCCGCAGCGAGAAGTTGTGACCATCTCACTTCCATGCTCAAATACGGTATCTTCGCGGCTGGTGATCTGCGCAATGTGCGTGAGATCAAACTGTGGACCCCCTCAACAGAGCGCTCCACGACGCGGACCTAAAGCAATGCGGCTATCTGAACATCTGGTTACACAAAGCTTCATTTCGTTAACTTGAAACTTCGTTCCGTGACAGGGGGCGGTGCGCAATGCTGCCAGCCAATATGTTATGGCTCTCTGTTGTTCAAGCGCCAGGCCTGCTACGGTGCCCCCAGATGCCAGGTGCTCCACCTGTGCCCGTAGACCTGGGTCGTGAACACCACCGCTGAAGCCTGGTTCGAGAAAGCGGCGTGCCATCATGTGGCGAGCACCTGCTCCCCCTCGGGTGTAGAGCGCCAGACAATCTTGGGCTGCACGGGTAACGATGAGTGAATCCCAGTGGGCAAGGGCACCTTGGACTTAAGTATCATGAACTCTTCCCTCGTGTATACATTCTGTCATTTAGACATGCTCTCTGCCTCTCTGCTGCTGACGAGTCTCAAAGACGCCATGGCAACTCTTGCCAAAAAGCCAACTTCAGAACCAGATAACCTGAGACTATAGAGTTTCGAAAAGAAGCTAAACGCTGGCGCATTGAAAGCGGTTGAAGCGGCTGGAAAAAGAAGCAGCCTAAGAGCTGTTACAACTTACACCCAGGACAACCAGAACTTGCGCCGCAGAACCGTCCAAGCACAACTGTTTCCGAGGAACTCCAAAGCCGACTTCTGCCAACGTGCCAATCGTTGAGCAAGTCAGTTTGGGCGGAAGGCTGAAGTGGGACCCGATTCACATGCTTCAGGATTTCTGAACGATTGCTCATCAGAAGACCAAGCTGGCCTTTCATGGCTAGGCCGGCTGCGAGCTCCGGAGCTCTGCAGCCTCTGAATGGGCACAACTTCTGATTGAATCCCCTGGCGGTCAGCCGGCAAACTGGTTTAGACCTGCGGCTGGTCTTGGCCTGGCCGGCCTTTGGGTTGGCCTGATGCTTCGATGTCTGGGCCGCGTGAGATGCTGACACAATCGAATCCGAATGCGGCTGGTGCTCCGGACATCCGCATGCTTCGGCCCACCGGCCAATGTGCTCGCACTCCACGCCTATATCATACACAACGTTGATGCCAATCCAAGTCATTTGGTCAGCAATAGCCGCATCTGTATCCAACCAAACATCCTTGCCCCCCACACCATCCTCATCAGCATCACCGTCGAACTGTGACTGTTGCCTCCACTTCTTGTGGTTTGCATCACCTGCCAGAAATGTCTTCAAACTCCAGTATTTGCGGATCTTTGTTTCCAACTGCAGGACCTGATACAGCAAAGCAGCATAACGGCGTAACAGCCATGCGCGCAAATTCAAAACCAGAAACCTGGAAACCAAGTCCAAACTCCATTCAACCTCAGCCTCACCCCGTCCCCGCCGCACCCCCAACAACCGCGAAGCCTGACTGGACCGACTCCCGATCCGACTCTCGCCATCAACATCTACTCAGGCGTAACCTAGCAAGCCGGTCTGGCCACACCACGCACGCAACAGCCTACCTTTGAGAAATGAGACACTACACAAGTTACATGCAAACCAAACATTCTTGAGCGTCAGACGGTTCATTCTAGCTCAAATAACGATTTTCGACCAACGAGGCAGCGATGAACACAAAGGCGTGAGTTGCTATACCGTGTCAAGTCAAGCAGCTGCAGAAGCAAAATCAACAATACACTCCCATCGCAGAGAGGCGAGGCTGGAGCTGAAGTTCACGAAATCATCAGCATCCGACTCGTTCACCGGCTGAACACACAAAGCGGAAAACCGCTCTCTGTACGCATTCGAGCGCAGCAACCTTTCAAGGAGCTTCATGCTCTTCTTGATGTCTGGCCATCTTGGTATGGTGGAGGTCATGGAAATTGATCTGAACATGCTGAAAGCAGCCGGCCTAAATCGCAAACCGGCACAAAGCTACGACAGCATGAACTACAAATCCTTCTTGCTCGATGTGGATGAGTCACAGTCGCATCTGACTCAGAGTATCTTGAAGACAATTGTCTGTTATGTGTTTGAGACCGGGAACCAAGATAGCATTTTTGAACTGTCGTTGAAAATAATCCACAGGAGGCGGCGGCGGTGACCCCACATCTAGGTCCATAGCCTCCACCTGCCCGGACATCATTTCTGAGGCCAAAGCATCCGATGGCTTGTCAAGCAACGACGGTTCGTCCTCCAAGCCCAGGAAAGGGCCAGGAAGGGCTGGATGGACCAGCTGAGACTGACACCCCGGCCCTGGTGCCGGCAATGGCAGGGCGGAGGTGTCCCGAACAGGTATGTGCTTTGTCCCGAAGATGTGCGCTTCATCCTGTAGTCGAAGATTCACATTGATCGCAGGCGCTATTCCCAAGAGCCTCTCCGTGCCTGGGAGATACACAAACCAAAATAGTCATTATCAAGCGAAAGAAGCACACTTATGTGAACAGCCATACTCTTGACAAAGTCACCCTGGTCGGAGGTACACGAGATCACGCGGTCACTGTATTGTCCTATATTTTCTGCACCGACCTCCAGCTGGATGGCATGCAGGAGTGCATCAAGTTTGAAGCAGAAGGCCGTGCAACCTCAAGCACGGGCAACTCGCAGCATGTGAATCATGTGACATCGTCACCATACATTGCTATCCGTTGCAATGACTGCAAGCCCAGAAGAACAGAAGAGCAAACTCGTCCATCCCCACCCCCAAGAGCAAATGCAAACCCGCAAGCCCTTCACCCAATCAAAACCCTCGCAAGCAGCCCCGCGCCCAACCCAGCCCCAAACCTGGCCGTTTTCCTCCCCGCACACCCCCCTCCCCTCCCCCAAACCTGCGGCGCTGGAGCAGCCGCCCACCTCCCCCGGACCGCGGAATGATTTTCTGAATGGTGACCACAATCAAGACCTGACCTCGACCTGGTACTACAAGAAATTCGAAAACACATAGGAAACCAGAAGACGAATGGCGAATGGACACGAATGCGGAATGCGAATGCATGCAAGCATCCGCTGCCCAAGCATGCCAAAGGTAGCACGTGTCTTTCAGAATCCAGCAACTCTGTCTTTGTTTCAGACGCTGCCCCAATGACTGGATCCCATGCCTCTGAAGGCTCTGCAGAACTAGTAGTATCTTCGTCTCGAAGCTCTTCCAAAAGGATGTTCATGGCGGCTTCAGCACTGACAGTGTGCTCCTCTATGACGAACAACTCCTTTTTCTGAGGGCTTGCGTCGTAGCCTGCGAAACACGAAACTTAGACAACAAAACTGTCAACATTGAGCCGCTTCAGTTACACAACGTTCAGTCTTCGGACTCAGATCGTGCCAATACATCATACAACAAGCAACAGAGCGAGACCCAGCGCGATCTGAAACCACGGGTGCCCCACGCGCGACCTGGAGCAGCTTGGGGTTGGGAGGGGTGGGGCCTGTGCACAAAAGGCAAGAACGCCACTCGCCCCTTTTCCTATACGTTGCTACCTTACCTATCCTATGTGCCGCTCGGACTTTCCATGTGTGTTCTTGCTCGCAGAAGAGCCACGTCGCAACAGCATGTGAAGAAAATCCAAGCGGAATCTGGAGCGGTTGAGGGTGGCTCGCGAAGGAATCTGCCCAGAGATGGTGTCTTTACATTGCTGAAGAGAAACAGCTTCCAGGCTGTCCATACCCATCGCCAGGCCAACAGCTGTTTCTATGGTCAAGCGGAAATGGTCTGCACTTCTCAGATGAACTGTCCTTGGAAGACAGCTTGACTTGGTTGAGGCTCGGGTTTGGAGGAACTGTTGGTTTTAGTTCTTGGGTGCACAGGGCGGGGCCGGGGCGGCCGGGTTAAAGTTGAGGCGTTAACTTGGAGGGTTGAGGAGTTAGCTTGCAGTTTGGGCTTGACAAGTTGACGCTTTAGCTCCGGGTTTCGCCTCAGGGCTGGGGCGATAGCTTGGGATTCTAGGCTTGCTTGACGGTTGAGAAACTTCGTACAGCATGTGTGGCTTTGGTATGCGTTGGTGATATAATTAGGTTTTGGTTTGCCTCGTCAAGGTTTCACGTCTTGGAACTGCGTAGCAATACCAGTGACAGCAACCAGAACTAACACAAGGAACGCTCATAACAAAAGTGATGATAACGATGGCAATATACCCTCAACGCCCGAACATGTAACATGACCCTTACCCGGGCTATCAACATACATACATACATACATA
>CAJNJA010007619.1:0-16005 GCA_905231915.1 Symbiodinium necroappetens
TTTCAGTTTAGTACTACTGTAGTCTTGGCTCTATTAAAACTCATACAATCCTAGGCCCCCCCTAATGTTTTTAATTAACTTTCAATTGTGGGCCCGAAACGCCAAAATTCCGGGGGGCGGCAATTTTAATATTAGGGGGGATTTAATAATCGTGGGAAGGGATTAAATAAATAAATAATAACAATAAGTCGCAAAAACAATAATAATAGTAACGGTATGTGAATGTATGTATATGTATATATATATATATGTATATATCCATGCTATTATAAACCCCAAAACCCCCACAAAAACCTGCAACCAATGGAGGCCTTCATCTTCTACGGTCCCGGCGACCTCGCCGAAGATCTCCGCTTCGGGCGCCTCGGGCGGACGACGATCACGTGATCTGATTTAGGGGTCCAAATAAATAAGTACCTCTACGCTTTGTTTTGGGGGGGTTCCTTATAAGATACCCCAAAACCCCTAGTCTTATTTTTAAGGCCCCTATCTTAGCGGCCTTAATCGTGGAACAGGGGTTTGAAGTGTAGGGTGTGGGGTTTGGGGAGTAGGGATATAGGGCTTCAAGGGTTAAGGTGTAGGCACTACTGAGTAGGTTGAAGAATTTAAGTTCAAGGCTTACGAATTGAAGGATTTAAGCAATTTAAGCTCAAGGTTTACAGCAGAATTTTCATGGATGAATGCTCACAAACTCGGCACGACTGAACTCTGAAGCTTGCATGTTCTAAGCGGAAAGATAGAAGCCAGGCTGCTTGGACTGCCGAAGTGGATGGAAGTTGGCATCTATGAGTGGCCAGGACCTGTTGTGGTTCAACTTGCGTTGGGGCAAGATCGTCGAGTCATGAGCAGGTGGAGTCCAGGTGGATGGTACAGCATATCTTGGCTAGTAGCCTAAGTCAACAACGACATGAACGGAATCAACATCCGAGTGCACATCTGCCATTACTGCTATGGGCAGGACACGGCACTCGTGACGACGAGCCTTTTGCAGAGAATTTCGAGGCCTTCAACTGGAACGGAGTGCGTACACACACATATACATAGACACAGGAACAGGCCCTGCATAGATTGCGGTTTGAGAAAATCCATTGTTTGGGCATCGGCTAGTTACTTAGTACTTTGTCGACGTAGCAAGTAGTACCAGTATGATGATTTAGATGACGGCTGCGTTCTGTTTTGGAGAGGGCCAGCCATGTCAGCACTAGCAGCAGTAGCAGTAGCAGCAGTAGTAGTAGCAGAAGCAAGAGCAGGAGCACTAGCAGTAGGACTAGGCCTTGGACTAGGAGAGTTGCCTGTGCCACTTTAGAGTTTAGGTCATCTTCAGTAGCCGTCAAAGTGCGTTGTAGTCATCCTGTCCTGCCCTTGTGGACCGTGGCCGTTCGCATCTCAGGCAGTTGCAGAGCACGGGCTCAACAGCAGACTTTTGGTTCGGTTTGGGCCAATGAGCAATTGAGTACCGCTTCAGGCCATATACCTGAGCCCTTGCTCGAGAGAGGGCTGCACGCTTGCGATGAGGCTAGTATGGCCGATGTGTTTTCAGGCTTGGGCTTTGCACTGCACCCTTTATGCGGACGTTTCGAACCGGTGTTCAGGGTGTGTTCACATACTCGAAGCCAAGGGTAATGCCTTTAAGTTCCACTCAGCTGACCGGCCCCACAGCACTAACACAGACCCACACACCATCACAGTCGTGTTTCACAGGCTCTGGCGAAGGATGCTTTGGAACACCTCACGCCGATGCTAGACCAGGTTCGACGTGGTCTGAAGACGGGGACGTTTCCCGAGAGGAATACACAGAGGGCTCTTGCATAAATCCGCTTTTGGGCTGTATGCAAATATATACAAGCCCGACAGCGCCGCACTGCGGAACAAGTGGACTAGGAGAAGCTTGCCAGGTTGGCAGAAGACCGAGCTCAACTGTTTTGCTATTGCTCGCAGTCGCTAGCTGTTAGCACGGGAGGAGTAGTTTGTATTGGCGAGTATGTTCGCACGTGCATTGTTTGAGATTTGTTCGCTGGTTTCGGCTGTAAGTTGCTTCTTTTTCTCTAGCAGCAAGGTGACACTTGTCTGTCTAGATGGATTCCATTACACGATCCCCATGTGCCAAAGCCGGGCACTCAACCAACCGAGCACCAAGTAAATCAGGTGAAGGAGGGAGGCGAGTTCGAGGGTGCACCCTTCGCCTTCATTGGCAAGTCGGCGGCCAGCCGTACAATGATGTTGCCCAGACACCGGGACTAGAGTGGTGCCTTCTTTTATCAGGAGCATTGAGCAACACTTTGAGCTCTGGTATCGGAGGGGACTGAAGAAGAAAGCATGATTGAGCTGCCGATGGCTTATAGCCAAGCCTTTTCGTTCCCCGATGGAATTTCGGAATTTGCGCCATCCTTTGGAAGAGTCAGCCGGGTCCCTTGGGATGGCAGCTTGAACTCTTGTGGTGGCTGACGGGCCACACTTTTGACCAGGGCCCCACAGCGAAAGGCCTGGATTGCAGGTTTCGCCGCAGAAACTTGGGGTTTCGGCAAGTCTCCTCCGTCAGAATGTTTACAATGATTACGAGAGGAATATTGGCATAGAGGAATACAGTGACCCTAAACCCTGAACCCTCTTGGTACAGAGAAAGCGAGATGAGGATCATAAGACTGAGGTGGGGTGTCAGCTGCTGACCTGGCTGGCCAAGACCATCCTCGTGAAGCGCCTTGCTGCACGCGTTGTGCGATGTTTTGGGTAGGGATTAAGGCATAAGGTTCGGAACTTCTAAGCCAGGCTAGGAAAAGGGTAGTGTTGAGGCGGTGGGAGTCTGGAGGACACTATTCCGCGTTCTGGGATCAGGTGGCTTAGAAGCTAGAAAAAGCCCACGGTAAGTCAAAGACAAGAACCCGGAGCCTAAGCTGCAAGTGAGCCACTGAGTGCTCACCTCCGAGTATGCACTTGGAGAGTCATTAGTTATCGATAGGCCCCTAAGTAGTTCCTTTTTGGGATTACCTTATAGGTTTCTAAACATAAACCATAAAAAGGAACTACTTAGGGGCCTTTGGGTATCCATTATGAACCCTGCTTGCAACTACCCTTGAACCTTGAAGTGGAGGTATGGGATCGGCCCTTCTGCCGTTGTCGTCGTTGACCGTGCGCCGCCTCACATCCCTCTGCTACTGAGCTGAGAGCTTGTGATCCGTTGTGAAGGAGTTTCGGGTCCAGCTTATTTCGGATGAATGAAGGATGAGTGGGTGTGCTGCCGCAAGGCCGAACCCGAGGCAGAGTTGTGGGTTGCAAACAGGGGATTCTATACATAGAATACAATCTGGTTAATATGTTTACATAAACTATATAGTAGATAAAACAGACAGAGACAAAGACCGAGCGAGCATTCGGCAGACTTGTATGTGCTGACAGCGCAAGCCCTCACATTGACCGGAACGTAGAACGGTGAGTAAGAAGTAAGAAGCACATGGCCTGAGCATACATGCCACGAACCCTCCACATTAAGAAATCTAATTGCAGCCATGAGTTCTTGATCGGGCTCCTGCATGAGACTCTACTAACCCTCATAGAAACCATACAGAACCGTATCAACCCTATAGAAACCGGATTACAACCCGAAAAAGCCCCCTGGACGAGCATGGCCTTAGCCCAGGCTCAGCGATCAAGGCCAGTCGGAGCTCAAGTCGAACCCGGACAAGGTTCTCAAATCCCTAAACACTAGCCTAAGCCCTTATCTAAACCTTTAGGGAACAAAAACCTTTGAATTAGACTTTAGGTTATGGGTTTAGGCCACAAGGCTAACCTTGATTTCCCCTAGGATACTGCACCAGTAACCCTAATCTAAACCTCCTCTGCGAATTCTTCCAAAGGGTGTTCGCAATGCCAGCCCGGAGTGCGTTTCTTAGGTTCTCACTATACATTTTGCTACGATGTCACGAATCGGGGTTGTAGTTCTGTAACTGGTTCGGGCTGCTTGTCACCAGGTCGTTTGTCAAATGAGCCAGAATATGAATCCTGTCACCTGGCACGAAAGGCATGACAGTTCCGGCCAGACAGCGACAGGAACGCATTTCCTGTCCTCTTGGAAAAACCTGTGCGACTTCTGGTCGGAGTCAGTTTGGCTTCTCAACATACCCGTCGATCAAAAACCGGTCAGTTCGAGGTAGAAAGAAAACCGATAGGCACCATACATTGTGCAATGCATGGTGTTGTGCATGTTGTTTGGTGTTTTGCACAAGCTTCTTGGGAACACGTTACTTGGTTTCCACAGCCGCGGGACAGCGACAGCGTAAAGAAAAAACAATAAAGCAAAGAACGATGCAAGAGCAGGTAGCCAAACCGACCACATTGTGCAAACGCGTTATGTGGAAATGCACCTGTCGGCCTTCCTCTCGTGTCCGCTCTCTTGGAGTGACGTTTTTTGGTAGCGCTCGTCCTGATGTTCTGGTGGCAGATGGGCACTGTGGGAGCAGACTGCGGAAACGCATAGTGTCGTGGCACACATCAGGATGACCCCGCGCTTGAGAAACGGATCTTAGCATGGCGCAGCAAAAAAATGAGGCATCTGCGATTCCCCCACCAAAACCGATGAAAAGCCGATGAGCTATGTTTCTTGAGTAGAGCCTGCTTATATAGACCTCAGCCCTGACCCTACTAAACCCGAAAAACCTCAAACCCCTAAACCCCGAACCCTAAACCCTAAACCCAAATCCCCTACACCCTAAACCCTATATACGCCCTAAACCACTTCCGACCTCGCTTGTGGGCTTTGATCCTTAGCTATGCGAGAGGGGAAAAAAACCACTATAAACCCTGAACCCTGAAGGTGGTCAAGGCTTTCAACTACGCAAACTTCGAGGAGGCGGCAGGGGATGGGGATGAGGGCACCTGGAGGCTCATGGAACGTAGTAACTAGGATCACAAAGAAGCATTTATGCTTGTAATCATGTGTAATCCCGGTTAAGGTACTTATAGCTGGACTTAGCTACAAAGCCCCATGAACCTCCAAGGACCACAAGGGGTTAATTAAGTGTAGGGTGAATGATTCTTAGGGGCCATGGTAAGGGTACTTTAGGGTTTCTAGGAAAGTAAAGGTGTTATCTGACAGGATACTAAAGATCACGGAGTTATGAGGGATAGTATAAGGATTACTATGAGGAAGTGGTACTATAAATCTACGATCAGGGTATTATGGGACACAGTCAAGGTATTTTACGATTTATTTTTTGGCCACTATACGACTATAAGGGTACTACATGGGCTTCTGCAAGGATTTCAGGGTATTATAAGATGGTATAGGATATTATGGGGTTTAGGGCTTTCCACGTCCTCGGGGCGTACAATGTAAGGAAGAGACAGAGGTGTTTGGAGACTGATGGTACACAGTGTAAGCGCTGGTCATGTGCCATTGAGCCGAGACATGTTAAGACTGTGTTTAACGCTGTTTCTGCGCTAAGCTGGTTACTGTATTTACCTTTGAGCTTGTTCTTATCTTCAGGCTTCTGTCGAGTAAGGGGTTGGTACAACGGGGTCGTGCCTTCCCAGCAACGCCGCACTATTTGCCATTTTTCTGTGACGGCGCGATTCCATCTCTATTAGCCATAAGGGTTTGATGGGCTGGCAGGTGGACAAGTCGATGTGGGCAAAAGATCTCAGCTATGCCAACGAGACTCTGGATGCCTTCTATCACAAGTTTGACTGCCCAGTCATGGTTTTGAAAGGGCAGCAGCTCGGCTTCGCGATTACAGGGAAGGTCCATGTACAGCCCTGCAGCCCTAAACGTTCCCCAGGCCTTCCGACCCCCGAGCTCTCAAGCCTGAAACAAACACAAGACAGCAACCGAAGAGACGAATCTAAACCGCATGGCCCAAGCCCTAAGCCCTAACCCTAAACTCTTAGACCCTCAACCCTAAACCCCCAACCAAAAGCCCTCAACTCTTCCCCCCCTTTAGAATTTCGGGAGCCCGCGAAGACAAGGTTCGACCAGGCCAGCGACTCCTTCGGAACCTCGGCCGCCTTTTGAGTTCCCCCCGCTACAGGGTTCCCTTAGGGTGTCCTTAAGGGCTCCCTTTTAGGGTTCCTGAAAACCTCCCTTTTAGGGTTCCTTGAAGGGTTCCCCTTAAGGGCTCCCTTTTTAAGGGATCCTGCAAGTCTACAAGTGTTAGGTAGCTTGAGTCTTGGGGCTTAGGGCTTATAGGGCTGACGGAGAGGGTTTAGGGGTTAGGGTTAAGTTACCATAATGAGGATAGGAATGCCTAGAACGGGATCTCCATTAGGAAGTTAGGGTTTAGAGTTTGTAATGTTTAGGGTCTAGTCTAGGACTCGTAACTCGGTTTAGTCTTGCGGACACAAAGCAAGATTTATAAGAGCCACTTGTCCAACTTTGAAGTTAAGCAAGGTCTTTTCCATAACAGCCCGAAGCTGTCCTAAGCCCTAAGCCCTAAACCCTAAGCCCTAAACCCTAAACTCTAAACCCTAAGCCCTAAACCCTAAACCCGAAGCTGAGGGAAGAAGAAGAGCAAGTTCAAGGCCGTGACCGTGAAGATCAAGGGCTCGGACGAGACAATCGACCTCCCGGCCGAGTCGGATGCTTTCCTACCCCCTCGGGCTCATATCGGAGTTTCCGAAACTAAGGGGGGGACCTTATAATTGGGGTCCTTAGAATAAGGATTCTACTATTTGGGCTACTATATTCGGGTCATAGTTTGGAGTTCAGGGTAAAGGGCTTAGGGTTGTGGGCTCATAGTTTGGGTTTAGGGCTTAGGGTTATGGGCTCATATTTTTGGGTTTAGGGTTTAGGGTTATGGGCTCAGGTGTGCTCCGGCCGGCATACAGCTCGAGTCCGTGCTCAAAAAGGGTTATGGGCTCATAATTTTGGGTTTAGGGTTTAGGGCTTAGGGTTATGGGCTCATATTTTGGGTTTAGGGCTTAGGGTTATGGGCTCATATTTTGGATTTAGGGGTTATGGGCTCATATTTTGGGTTTAGGGCTTAGGGTTATGGGCTCATATTTTGGGTTTAGGGTTTAGGGTTACTCATGGTTTTGGGTTTAGGGCTTAGGGTTATGGGCTCATATTTTGGGAGCAGTCATAGAGTAATAAAGGCTAATACGGGGGCCTTTGCCAAATTAGACTAGGCATTTTGGGGTTCACTCTAGCCAGACTAAACCTTATTCGCCACTCAGCGGGAGTTAGAGAAAAAGATCGATCCCAAGTAGTAAGTAGTGGGATGTCGATGACAAAAGTCCCGACGCAAGAGACCCCAAATACCCCCATGCTCGGACAGCCTCGGTCAGCTGATCAAGCTCCTGTGTTCATCGTACAACCACGGCCGATTCATTCCTAAGCCCCTTAACACCTTCAACATCCCTGGTACCAGCCCTACTAAACCTACCGGAAACTCCAGATGCCTCGCCAAGGAGACCACTGTCAAGGAGATGCTGACAGTTCTTGACAAGATGTTCAGCTACAAGCCGCTCCCGCTGTCTTACAGTAGAATTTTGGGTTTGTGCAGACAAGGTTTATTACAAGCTTTCCTCAAGGCTTCTTCGCCGAGGGCTGTAGAGGCTCAGCTTGCGCGTCGGCAGGATGCTCATGTCAGGCAGTACAACAGTCGGCCAAGTTTATGCCACGCGGCTAATCAAGCAGCAGGGCAACTGGATCCATAAGAACCCAAAATACCGTGAGTTCCGCAGGATACTGGAGACGTAAGCCTCTAGAGACCCGACACCTGCCCTGAGCCCCTTCCAGGAGGGGGAGCAATCTCAAGTGTCTCTCACCTGATGGCCGCGAGCTCGCCATGGACAGCCAAGTCCCTGCCGCCCGGCCTTGGGAATCTTTCGCAGCGATTGGGGCAGACGGTTCGAGGTGTTCCTAGTAGTAGAGTAGGTAACCTTTAAACTTTAACGTTTCTGATCTAGTACAACCCCTACATAATCCCAACATGCTCCCAACGGCTAACCTTTACTTCCCCAGCATACTGGACAGTAGGTGTTGGGAGTTGAGGTTAGGATGGCTTCAGGATTTAGGCTGTTGGGGAGTTTCGGTTCTGGGTTTGAGAGCGGACTTTTGCTGCTCGGGGGTTTCTGTTCTTGGAGCCTGGCTGCGGATGCTGGCCCGAAGTTTAACATCTTAATTAGGGATCTAGGCAAACGATTCTAAACCCTCAAGCCCTATACCCTTCATTCAGTTCTAGACATGGATCCCTACGCCACGCCTACACCGCATAAGCAGGCCACAGTTGAAAGACGACCGGTGAAGAATATAACGAGAACAGCCTGGTCCGATCCCGAAGTCTCGTCCCTGTAGCTGCCGAAGCTTCATATTGAGAGTGTGCATGTCGGCTTGCGAGGAGCTCAGGGTTTAGGCTTTAGGGAGCTCCCAGAAAGCCGGTAAGCCGGAAGACACTTTTAGCCCGGCACCGAACCAACAACTTGGTCATAGGTCGTCCCGATGGACAGTAGGCACTGGAGACCCCAGAACCTATACAAGCACCCTAAGCGGCAGCACCCGTCACCGTGCCATCTCGCACGTGACTTAACATCCTTGTTTTTTCCCGTCCTTTATTGTTGTTCTAGAGTCGTCTAGTACAATACCAGTCAAGACTTGCAAATCCTTACGTTTCTGTCCTTGGCTCAATGCTTCGAGGCTGTAATCGTGGTCGACGGCCTCAAGGACACCAGGGAGCCCCCGACAAGCAAGAGTGCACGAATGGGTTTCGCGCCGTCGCGCCAGCTTTGAACCCTAAATCCTTAACCCGAAACCCTAAACCCTTAACCCTAAACGGTGCTGTTTCGCATCTTCATCCACAAATTTCGGCGTGCCGCACCAACCGGACCAACCCCTTCCAAGGGGCCGGGCTGAGAGGGATGTTGTCAGCAAAACCCTAAACGGCTTAACCCCTAAACTCTCCAGTGCTCTGTGTGTGTGTATGTCTGTATATACATATGTATACGTATACAGTCCTTGTATACAATATGCACATACATACATACATAATATGTAGGCACCGCTCTTGAAGAATCCTATATCAAAAGCCCCGGAGGACTTCCAGCACGCACGTCACTCCTGGGAGCACCCCATCGGCATCATCGGCGGCGGCTTCTATGGCGTGAAGTTGGGCATGGTGGCTCGGTTCATAGTTTCTTTTGGTAGGGCTTCACAACCACTTCAATCCGAGGGATTGAGAAGTGCTTGCCATATTGCGGCCCGATTGGGTTTGCAAGGATTCTTGAGCTTGTTTCAATCCCCAGTTCCGTTTCAAGCATTTGCAGCATCGAGTTGCAGGGTTGTCCCAGGCGGATATACACTGCTCAGTCCAGGAGGATCTAGGATTTTGAGATTGAACTGCACGGGTTCTTCCAACCTACGAACCTACGGGAGTCATGCAGCCAACCTGGTTTATCGAGTCGCTCTGTGTAAAGACACGTGGTTCATGAACCGAACAGAAATGTAGGGGTCAAAATCGGCGAGGGTCCTTGATTAGGTTCTATGTAGGATTTAGGAGCTGATATTGGGGCCTTGTTGCGGTCCTCTGTTCCCTCAGGCTCCCACGTAGCAGTCATGCAGCCCACACTCTTCCTGCGAACTCTGCAGGAATACATGTTGCACAAGAACGAGAACATCATTCTGTTCGATCGTCATGCCCAGCTGCTTGTTGTCAACTTCCGTCTCGGCGAAAACGGAAAACCACGGGATATGTGAAGTGCCGACGCGGCCATCAAGCTTGAAAGCATAGGTCTGTTTACTTGGTGAGACTCCCCTCTCTTGATTCTTTTGTAAACCGTATACCTTTTTTCATCCCCAAAGCCCAGTTCTAGTTGTCAAGGCCTCTATCGTAGCAACATCAAGTCCAAGCACATGCTTTCGGGTCCGAAGTGTTCAACGCAGAAAATCCTACAGCTGAAGGTTGCATGTTGAGGTTCAGGTGTCAGCCCGGGACCTTGCAATTGCCTTTGTTCGCGTGACGCACTCTCTTTCCATGATGTGTATACATATAGTGTATATGTATATATATATATACACACATATACATACATACATACCTACATACATACATACATACATACATACATATATATATATATGTAAGTTCTTTCCGGGAGAGAGAGTGCGAGAGAAAGAGGTCTTGGAGACCTGTATTGAGCAGTTCGTTTTCAACACTCATGCACATTGACATGACATGCACATAAGTTGAGACCTGCGCCATCAGATAAAAACCAAATGATGGCTCTTACGGATAGTGTTATGATTTGCCCTGAACACTAAACTACGGTTGATGGTATAAATTCTGCATTACCCAGAGTAAGGAACATACTATAATTCACATAGTTTAGGGTCTTTAAGGTAATGCAGGATTGATGTCATCAACAGCATGGTGGCCTCGGCTCAGTGGTTTATGTGGGCCAAGCAAGGTGGAATCAGGCCGCAGCTCAGGCACCCTCAACCCAGCGTCGCTCTCCTGAGCCCTACTCTATGAATGTCCCTAAACCTTGTACGCTAGATCACTATAAACCCTAAATGCAATATGCCATGCCTGCATTTAGCGAGTGTGTGGGTCGAAATGCAAACATGTCCATTCAGGCCCAAACCTCAAAAAAATCCATAAGTTGTGTTCCGGCCCCTTTCTTAACCCCTTTCCCTAACCCGAATCCGCCGAAGCAAGGGCCGGCGGTGATGCATGGCACTGCTCAGCCACGAAGTACTCGCGATGTCAGACGGCGTCTCGGCTGAAAGGGCCCTTTTTAGGGGTTTAGGGATTAGGGTTCAGGTGTTTGGGGTTTAGGGCTGGGAAATGGGCGTGCAGGGCCTTTGGGTTTGGGGCTCAGGGTTTGGGGCTGAAAAATGAGCGCGGCAGGCTCTTAGGGTAAGGGCAAAGTGCACGGCAGGTCCCTGCTCAAAAGGGTTTCGGGTAGAATTCGGCGCATCTCTTCGACCAAAGAGCACTCGACGATTCAGCCTGTAACTAGAGGGTAGTGTTTGGAGTTTAGGGAATTATTCAGCAGCTATATCTTCAGCCAAGCTTTAGTCCGTTGTCATCCACAGCTTTTTCCTGTGTGCTCTTGCGTCAACAGGGGGTGAGGGTTGCATATAGGCGCTGGCCGGCACCTCTTATGTTTATGATCCGTACGACTATAGTTTGTGTTCCTTGACATGCTGTGGCTCTTAGGTGCGGAGTCTTGATGTTGCGTCGACTGGTGGGATTGGGGACCCCCAGTTGCACCGGCAGGGCCGTGAACCTGCCCTGAACCTCTTGAGCCAAAGTTGGCTCTGACGGCAAAAGGTCCGCACCAGTCCTGTGAGCACCCCACGCTAAATCTCGAACGAGTGCGATTTTGGCTCCAGCATTCTTCCACACCAACATGCTGTGCTGGGAGGCTAGCACTGGATTTCAAATCACACTGCACATGCTATTTCGGCCACGGTTCTCGTAGGTGGCTCAAGAAGTTATATAGTGCTTGGGGTGTAAGTGCTCCGGGGATTTGGAGCGTCCTGTGAAGATGCAGCGCCGTGGCCGCCCGGATGAAGAGCTGCCATGGCTCCGTTCGAGACGCCGAGCCTTAGCAGTTTCATCTAAAGCCGACTAAATAAACAATCCAGAGGTCGCACAACCGTAGTAAGTGAGCTTCTTTTCGTGGGATCCCAGAATTCTGCTGATAGCGTTTTGGGTTTAAGGTTGCCCTACGTAAGCTAGCTTCTTTTGATGGGATCCCAGAGCTCTACGATAGGATTTTCGGTTCATGGTCGCTGGATAACACCGCAGGTTGGTGGAGGCTTGTTTCTTCAGGGAACCGAAAGAAGTAAGGTCGAAGCCTGAATAATAATAGTAACAATAATAAAGATAATAATAATAATGATAATATTAATAACAATAATAATAGTAATACTATTCTTGAGGGTACCCTGTTATAAATATTTTCGTTTTTACGGCCCCTATCCTATGGTAAGGTGTGCTGCGATTTGCAATTGCTGCCATCCTCCTCAGCGGTGCACGCATCACAGAAGTGCGAGGCTTTACTTCGGGCCAGATAGTGGAGGTGTGCAGGCGGGGGGTGCGGATGCAGGCTCCTGCAACGCCCAACGATCGCGTCATAGTGGCAGAGAAGGAATCCGGTGCCGGTGACTCCTCGAAGGGCTCCATTCAGCCCCTATCGTGGCTGCGGAAGCCTAAGCCACCAACACTGCCAGCAAATCTCTTCAAGCCAAAGGAGAGCTTGTCACAGACCTTCCTTGCAGATCCGAACTACATCTTCAAGATGGTGTCGGAACTTGATGACGAGTCCGAGGGCGGCAAGCGGGTGATCGAACTGGGGCCCGGAACCGGGGCTGTGACTTCTAGACTATGGCAGAGGTATCCCGAAATGGTGGGCGTAGAGCTGGACCAGCGTGCCATGCGCGTCCTGGCCCAGAAAGTTCCAGGGGTCACGGTGGTTCGCTCGGACGTGCTCTTGGTGAATTACACCAGGCTTGCAGAGCTCCGAGGTGGACCGCTCTCCATCGTCAGCAACCTTCCCTTCCACGTGGCTTCGCAACTGCTCTTCACATTGGCTGACCATGCAGACGGAGTGCGCAGTGCACATGTCATCCTGCAGCAGGAGGTTGCCCAGCGCATCGTCGCAAAGCCCAACACCAAGAAGTATGGCATTCCCAGTGTGGTGTTCCAGCTCTATGCTGACCCGAAGATCTTGTTCCACCTACCACCGAAAGCATACTTCCCTCGTCCCAACGTCATGACCTCGTACCTGAAGCTGGACTTTGAGGCCGCAGCAGAGCGCCGGAAGGCCCTGAATGTGGACCCTCGCGACCTACGCAACTTCACAAACACCGTGTTCAACTACAGGCGCAAGATGATGTCTAACTCCTTGAAGCGAATTCTGTCTTGCCATACCACCTTGATCAACAAGCTCCCTGAAGAGTATGCCAAGCTCCGCCCAGAGCAGATTGAGCCATGGGAGTTTGTGCACCTCACGCAGCTAATCTTCGGGAAGAAGGAGTTCCCACGACATTTCCGACGGGCTTGGCGCGGGGAGTTTGGACGGACGGTTCGTGAGTGAGAGAGGGAGGGCTGAGCGATATACCAAGAGAGAAAAAGGACGTGGCCCGCCCTTCATTGCTCCCATCTTCAGCAGAAACAGTGCAAAAGCCAGAGAAGCTCGATCGAGATCTCGCCCAGGATTTTGGAGCCTTCAACCCGTGGTGGGGTCACCAGCGGCCCGTCCATGTTATGTAAAGTAGGATGTGTTGCCCTGGAAGATAGAGGTTATTGCAGCAATAAAATCCCCCTTAAAATTTTAGCCCTTGTGCAACTATTCTATGATATACATCACAAACCTATTCTAGCGTCAGACTTGGGTCGGCTGTCTTGCGAGTTAGGAGAGTTCATCCAAGCTGTATTCTATTGATTCAGGCCCGGATGTGCCGTGTCCCTGCGCTGAGGTACAACTACAGCGGGGACAAGGGCTACGGATCCAACCCGAAATCCGGAGGTCCAGGGCCCAATCACCGGGGGGGGGGGGGCGGGCTCAGGGTTTACTTGGATTTCGGGGAGGATGCAGGGGCCTGATGATGTAGGGGGTATGGTTTGGTAAAGCCAAAAGCTTTGAAGACTCTCCAACTTTTCCGGGCCCTCTAGACTCTAAACTAGGAAGAGTTTCGGGGCTCTGAAACGTAGCTACTTGTAGGGCTCGCATGTACATCGTGGTCCCGGAGAAAATCTATGGTTTAGGGTTTAGGGGCCGAACGCCGTACCCCTGATAATGTTTAACATGTTGCACTTTCGGCCTGTGGCGATGCACACTTGATCCTCGGGAAGCGAAGATTCCGAGTGGTGGTGCGGATGAATGCCGAAGACCATAGCATCCTAGACACCCTCAGCGGCCCTAACACCCAAACAGAGCGACCAGGTACCTTGCACCTTAAGCAATTCTAACCCAAAAAGCACCTATAGATAGCACTGGACTTGGTTCGGATTTTCCCCTTTTACTGCTATAGAAACTCTTGATGCCGAGTCTGTTGAGTCTGATCCCTATAGAAGCCTTAACGTTAAAGGATGCCGCTGGGCCCCGACTTCTCTCCAGGCCGTGCCAAGTTCAGCGCCTCCTTCGATGGGCCGGGTGCTCCCAAGGGCGGCTCGGGCGCCGGCACCGGGGTCGACTACCACCCGGTCAGGCGCACCGCGCATGTGGGCAGTTCTCTAAATTAGGGTCCCTTTTGTAGGTGCTAGAGGCTCAGGCTTGGGTGGCCATCCGTATCCCGGCAGAATGTCGCAGCCCATCTTCCCAGAGACTCCAATATCCCCTTAATTAAGGAATATACCTTAAATCTTATTCGGGTTCCGATCATATTTTGAGGTATATATTCCTTGATTAAGGGATATTGGAGTCTCTGGGTTCAAGGGGGGAGTCTAGTGGGCACTGCCCTCACACAGGTTTCTGCACGCTTCAGAGTCTAGGATACTTGCCTGCTTATAGACCCCCAATTACCTTTTGGTGCAAGACCTCCGCATCTACTAATCACCATGAAGATTCTCAGTAGCTGAGTTTGTAACCTTTAACCTATCGAGTTTGACAGAATCCTACCAAAGACGAGCTTAGCCTTCTACGTATTTGTTTTTGGGCTAGGATGCTCAGCCTCTAAGTAATGCATTTGTAAATCGGCATGAAGTATCTGACTCTTTGTTTGATACCTAGGGGTGTTGGGTCTTGGGGGCTTGGGGGAGCGCTAGCTAGATGAACCCGACACTGTGCAATTTGTAGGAAGCAGCCCGCTTGTAGGGGCTTTGGGCTTAGGACCTTAGGATGCACACCGGGCAAGGGCGCAGCTTTTGGATGCAATGCGCTACTGCATTGAGGAGTACCTTGGCTGAAAGAGAACCTTGAGCCCTGAAATCGAGGCTTCCAAATCTCTCGTGTAGAGTTTTAGGGGTTCAGGTTGCTTGTTGCCTTAAACCCTGAACAGCTTCAAAACAAGGTCTCATTTCCCACCGACTTGGCACAGGGAGTGCGAAAGTGAGCGCCGAAGCCCTAAGCCCACATAAACTCCAAGCCCAAAGCCCATTGCGAGGGCTCTTTGGTGTCTCATGTTTTAGGGGTCCCGGGGTCGTTTGCTCTCACACGTGGCGGCCGGTGGCTGAATAGCAGCTTTCTCAGTGTGAGTGCTGGGCTACCGGGAAGCCGTGCCTGCTTGTGCGAGCGTGCGAGTCGAAAACCCGAAAGCTTGCGAGATCGCTTTCTGAGCCCACCCCTCATCATGGACTCTAAAGGCATCCTCGGCCGAAGCCTAAGCCTCCGTACGCCTCAGATCTCTACCGGTAATTTATGGGTCGTAGTGCTGCTTGCACTACGTACTATAATAAGACTTGAAATGGTTCGGAAGGCTTTCGCAGATTTTGTGGTGGATTTCCAGTGCGCTGCGAGGGATTAGAAAATCACGCTTTTAGGCCTTTAAGGACCGAACATCCAAGCCTGGAACAAGGTACGGCTTCACCAAGGTCTGCAACTTCGAGACGGAGGCTGTCGATCATCTAACCAGTATACGACCTGAAGCTTCAACCTAATGTTTACTATCTGTGTGTGGCCCCCCCTTGGAGTGGACCCACGCTCGCTACATATACATCAGTCATCAGTCTTTCTTCCTGCACAGCCCTTTGCATGCACATGCCGCCATGCGGGTTACCGCGGGTTCAGCCCCTTGCAATGCAAACGGACAACTCTGAATGTAGACCGTAAACCCAGCCAGTATGGTTTGCCACTTCTGAATCTCGAGTCCCCTGGTTACCCATAGGCTCCTAAGTAGTTCCTTTTTGTTGTTTATATTTAGAATCCTTTTAGGTAATCCCAAAAAGGAACTACTTAGGCGCCTACAGGTAAACTTGAATCTTCGTGACCCGAAGCGTCACGCAGCGCGTAAAGCCTAGACCCGGCAACTCTAAAACCCTAAGCCCTACCCATAGGCCCCTAAGTAGTTCCTTTTAGGGGTTACCTTATAGGATTCTAAATACCACAAAAAGGAACTGCTCAGGGGCCTAT
>CAJNJA010007620.1:0-42653 GCA_905231915.1 Symbiodinium necroappetens
GGGGGGTTATTAATCAAGAGTTAACATTACAGTACAGCAAAACTGCCCTGACAATGCTAACGGCATGCTAACGACTAACGGAGATGTAATCTGAGGTTGACACCTGCGCTTCGGTCGAAAGCCTCAGGAAAACACTGCCGCCGCGAACAAAGTCCAAGTGCACATGCCGCAGCCAAGCTTGGCGGCACATCTTGCAGGCAAGGGGCGCTGAAAATCCGGCAGGCTTGTAGAAGCGACCTTGTTGGCGAGCTTGGATGCCCGCCTGCGTCTGGGAATCATCGTGGAAGGGCGGGCACTGCATCAGCATCAAGTAGAGCGTACAACCAACACGCCACATGTCTGTTGCAAAGGTGGGGAATACGTTCTTGGCACTGCCGAGCTCTGGCGGCATGTAGCGGTCTTGCACTATGCATGCCCTCGTCTCCGACTCTTCGTGCACGAACTCCCGGAAGCAGGAACAGCCAAAGTCGATCAACTTCCTTGGTTTCTAAGCTGTGCCAGGATATGCCTCTGTAGCCTCCGGAGGACCCCAAAAAACCCCCAAAAACTTCCACAACTGAGGTTTCGACAGGTGGGCGGTCCCTTCCTCGATGTTGCCAAGAACCATGGCATTCTCGGGTTTGACGTCACAGTGTATGACGTCGTGGGCGTGCAAATGCTGAAGTCCTTGCACAAGGTCCCGAAACAGAGGGCGTGCTTGGTCTTCTGTCAACTTCTGCGCACATATAATGTCGAAGAGGTCTTTGCCTGCCGATGGCTGACAAGTGTGCCACCTCAAATCCCGTACGTTTAAAACAACCCAGAACAAAACAAAGGCAAAAACAGCACTCAAGGGAGTTGTTGCCCATGCCTGCGAGGAGCTCCATCAGCACGAAGATAGTGGTCTCTGACTCGATCACGCGCTCGTAGCTCACAATCCGCGGATGCTTGCCGACCTGCAGACGATGTGCATAAAGGTCATGGAGAATGGAACGCCTTTGTCTGAGATTGCCCATAGTGTACATCTTCAAAGCGAACTCTTCTCCGGTCTCCAGCTCTTTACATCGGTAAGCAGAATCACGTCCTTCTCCGATCTTTTGGTTCTTGGATGTTTCAAAGAGGAGCAGCTTGCCATTATCGATGGTCCCGAAAGTAATCGTGTCCTCAGCAGTGACACGAAGAAAGCAGACCCCATGTGATACGGGGAGCGCGGCCTTGGTGCGGGGAAGCTGCGAGACTAAAACCCACACTGGAGGTCTGGCAGAAGCCTTGCTGAGCACCATCCTTGTCAAACCGCATCCTTCCGCTCCCACTGAAAGCCTCAAGGCCTCAAGGGGACAGGGGCGACATGCGGCACATTCTATCAGCTTCGAAGTTCCGTGGCATCGGCCGTGCCTTTGATGCAGTTCATCATGCTGGCCATTTTCGACTTGACGTTGTTGGTTTGCTTCATAGCCTGCCGAGACCATCAGCACAAGCCGTGTCAGCAAAGACGGAGGCTCAAATGGCGGCCTCCTTTGCGGCTTCTTGCCACTGATGCACTTCTGTCTGAAGCTGGTCCGTGGTCACCTTCTGCTTCTGCATGACCACGTCTAGACGCGAGGAAAGGCCTCAAGCTTGCCAACACAACAAGCGACCGGAACTGAAATGGCGCAGTGCGGCCCAGGATCGCACACGCTCCTCGGTTTTGTCGCTTGCAGTCCCAAGCTCCTGTAGGCTGTTCTCCAATCTGGTACGCTCTTTCTCCAGTGAGGACAGCTGGCCATCCAGCTTCTGGCATTTGCTTTCCATGCGGTGGAATTGGATAGCGCCCCGGAAAGAGCTTTGAAGCCAGCGCTTCTCCATGGCGGTTGACTGACCGAGCATGTAGTACAGACCCGTACCAGCAACTGCACAGAGAAATAGATCGAAAAGCCAACTGTATCCGGATGCCGCCGCCTCGTGAATCCTCTGGGAGACGGCAGGCAGGCCCGAAACGATTCGAAGAATCTGTGTCAGCTCCACCCCGTCAAAGCCGTCGCCTTCGTCGTCCACTCGACCAAACAGTCGCATTACTTGGTCCTCGCACGAAGATCTGCAACTCTTGTGGGGTTCAAGGTAAGGTTGTGGCTTCAGTATACAACAGGAAGCCTAGTCGCAGGCAACCGCGTTTCGCAGATCGGTACTCCCAATGCCGCTACGATGACGAGCGCACGCCCTTTCCATGCCAAGGCACTTCTGGACCGCAAGAAACTCTTTGAAGAAGCGATGGGGGGCGCGTGGGCAGGGTACTTATAGGCCAAGGGTTGCGCTACCCGCTGTGCCCACCGAACGACATTACAGTATTATTCCGATCCTGGCCGACGTCCACCCCGTTTGCTTGCAGAAGCGAGGCCAGCTCCTGGCAAGCTGCACAGAAGCCACGACATGGATGGACGTGTTCCGAACACGTCCTTCGAGGAAAGGTGCTGATCTTGTCCGACATCGAAGGCTGCAATGAGGTCTGTTGTTCGTCGGCGTTCTTGTACCTCGACCAAGCATAACTGACTCAGAAAGTGGTCCTAGAGCTGGCAAGCCGTGCAGACTTTGGAATGTATGATGTACAGTGCATTGATATAGGACATAAAACCCAGAAACACGCCTGATGCCACGCCGCTCCGGCAACACATGCCCCAAAGACCGCAAATGCTGCGACATTGCGTGGCTTCTTGACTTCCCGAGCCACCTCACAGGGCGAGCTTCCTGCGACTGAACAAGGCCAAAGCGGAGCTCGATGAGGCATTTAAGATCCTGGCATTCTTCTTCGATATACCTCTTCTCGACGGTGACACTGGCTCCGACGGTGACACTGGGTCCTCCGCTGTTGCACTTTGCCTGGAAAGTGTCGCAAATGGCCTCCTTTTCTTCAGGGGCGACGTCGGGCTCGAATCTGCTGACCCCTTCTCCATGTCTATGCACGAGGGCCACGGCCACGGCTCCCATCGCTGATCTCGAGAGAAATCAGCTTCAGGCGGTTACGTCACGTTTGAGGTCTGGCACCACACGGGCGTTCGTTGCGTGCTGTATAAATATCAGACTGAGATTCCCAACACCCGGCCTCCGCCACGTCAAACCGCTTCAACCACCGATTGCACTCGTCGATGGCGGTTTGGCAGACATCGATCTGCAGTGTGCAGGCTCCCGGAAGATGTGTTACGGAATTTTGTTCACAGTTTCTCAATGCTGCAGTATTGTTTCGGGTTTATTGTATGGTTGAACCAATGCATGCAAAAAATAGTGGTCAGACTGCTGACGCAGTGCTCTTCAAATGGGTAGGATTATTGGTCCTACGACTTGGGGGATTCGGGGGATGCAACCGTAGATGTTTGAAGACAGTGTGCGGAGTGTGCCGAGTAAGGCTTGCCATGCCTCGTTGTTCCGGGAGATGCGAAAGTTGCAGTTGTACCAGAAGCGGTTCACATAGACCTCAGTGGAACCACAGCAATCCTGGCCTCAACAGCCTAGGGCCTAGGATGTTCAACAGCACTCCTCTGGCAGCGTTTGTTTCGTGCTGGTCCCAAACACGCCCGTGTGACTCACAACAAATGCAAGACAAGCTGGGCTGCACGCAGCATCCAGTAGAAAGGAGTCCGTACCACTGCAGCACTTAAAGCGGAGCAAGTGGACCATCTGGCACAAGAACTTAGAATGCGGAACTGGATTCCACCCAAAAACCGATGCCTTCTCAAGCTCGGATTTGGAATCCCAATCCTCCGACTCTCGTGGCGACAGGATTCCTTCACTGGACAGGGGTGCACTGCCCTGACCAAAAAAGCTGAGTCAGTGAGAGCCCCGTCCTTCGCTCAAGCTGAAGACAAAGGACATGGGAGCTGTCGTAAGCCCCAAATCCTGTTCAGCTTTGCAAATCTTTGTAGCACGAATCGCAGCACAGGCCTTCATCGGCTTCTTTTTTCATGGCGCTGTGCGCAGCACAGTGTCACGGTTCGGACTGAGAAGGGTGGCGTCTCTCCTCGAGGCAGCTCTCCTTGACGCCGCCGAAGTCGTCCTGCGCAGGAACAGGTTTCCTCTGCGCCATGGCCAGCCTGGCCAGCAGCCCGGCAAGCGTTCCTCATCATCGTCCACTGGCGCAAAGCACAGCCGCGCCGCAGACTGCAAAATTACGTCAAGGGCGCGAGGCGCGACACATCTCGAAAAACGGGAGGTCCGTACACTGCCTCGGCCAGCTCACCCTGCAGCCACTGGGGCCTCGAAGCGGACTTGCTCCCTGAGAAACCCCATCCCTCGCAAAAAGCCAGGCGCCGCGCACGAAGCCGAAGCGCTCCAGGAAGCCTCCGCCATGTGGCTGTGGCCTTTGCTCTTCCCGGGGCAGACACGACCAGCCAGGGCTGCACGTGGGAGCTGTGGGAAGGGCAAGTAGGCTGCCGTCAGCTCCGTTCCAACCTCCCAGGACAGGGGGAAATTGAGAGAGTACAATCAAGAGCTGGCGGAGAGGCGGAGAGTCGGAGCCTCAATGTCCTCGATGGCCACAACGTTGATGCCCATCTGAGATCATTCGAGAGAATCCCACCGAGCCCAGTGCATCCAAGCCCTTTGCAGGCCCACAGCTCTCAATATTAAGCAACTTCCAAAGCCATGAAAAGACGGGGGTGCAGGCGGCGGCTCTTGAGCTGCAGCACTGTACTGTAAGATCCTAGAACGAGCGCACCCATGTGCGCTGTAACGGGAAACATGCCACCATTTTTGTTTCAGACCCCGAAGGTGTAAGAATACAGAGAAGCCTCCCGGATCCTAGTGGCCACCAAGGCACGAATCGCTCGGGCCCAGAGCCACCGAGACCCATGACAGCACCCTCCTGTCGGGAATGCAGCAAGAGCTTCTCTGGTCTCGACTCGTGCGGTGGATAAGGGGCTATGGCAGGCTAGGCCAGTGGCGAGTGCCGGGCCTTAGCATAGTAAGGCTTCAGCTGCACCACCGGCTCTTCTGCCGCCTGCACGACAAGGCAGACATGAAGGCAGAGACGCCGACACCGAGGCCAGGATGCGGCACGCCTGCAGAAGATCAACGCCGAGGACCAAGAGAGGCCTCCCCACGAAAGGTGCGAAAATGAAGCGAGTGAAGCGAATCTCCCAACGTCTCCCGTTGCCACCACCTTCCGTCACGATCTTCGCAAAGAGATCTCGACCTCGGAGCCCCCGCAAGGATTCGTCGGCGCCCGAGCTACACAGTGTCGTGGCTCTGGCATGGTCAATGCTAGGGAATCCGTCCACTCCTAGCACCGGAAGGTCCCCGGAAGGCAGCTGCTGCAGCTCGGAGTAGACTGTGCCCCAGCCTCAAGGGTCGTGCTTCCCTGCAGCTGCTCCATGTCGTCTCTAACCTGCACATCAAGAAATTTTGTGGGCATTTCCAGACGCTTGCATCCAGCACCTGCAGAGCCGTGCCGGACATCTGGCCACCGCAAGTCGTGCAACTCCTCCAGGTTGTCAGATGTTTGACACTCTGCCCACTAAGCCAGCAGGCAGGGGAACATGGTGTCGAAGGGCTGTCCAGAGATACTTCGCCAGCTGTGGATCTGTCAGCAGCAATTTCAGCCTTAACTTGCTCACAATTGCTGGAGATATCCCTGGACCGAGGGGCCATGTCATCCAACACATATTAAATGGAGCCCAGATCGCAAAGCCGCGGCCCGGGCGGGTGGGTGTCAGGAGCGCTCACCCCGCTGTTGATCCAGTCCTTCCAAGCACTCGGCCTGGTGCTTCTGGGACAGACGCAAAAATGCGAGCACATAGCACGAAGAATGCTTCCCGATGGTGCAAGCAAGCCTAGCTGCTGACTACAGCTGCAACATGTTTCAGTAGGAGAGTAGGAGAAAGTGTGGCCAATATTTGTGCACATACTCCTTTACTTAGTTGTTTAATTTGTTGATATATAACACTCTGTATATTAGCGGTCATAAACGCGGGCGGCATGCTGGCGCGGCACAACGAAAGGAGGCACGGCATACCTTTTTTAATGGGATGCGCCAGGGTCATTATCTGACACATTCTGACACGCATATTTGCGAAATTTTGCGAAGTGGTGTAGTGAGACTTCTATATGTTACACCGACACTTTGTCGGCATTGGGCACACTAGGCTCAACAGACATCCCCAAGCGTAACCCAAGAAATCTGCTTCAACTCACTGAGCTCACTACGTCATACTACGTCAAGCCTTGTGCGCAACAGAGGCAGTTAGCTCCGAAAGCTGCTGAATCGCTTCCGAGCGCTCTGGAGGCGAGGTCCCGCTCCGCAGCTGCTCAAAGTCAAGCAGATTCTGGACCTTCCCACAATGCTCCCAATTCTAAACCGGCCAGTCAGGTTTTAATGGAGGAGTCTCGAGAACTTCCTACAACTCCTGCAAGTGCAGCCAAGCTACGGCAGCAAAAAACCTGTCTGGCTGCAGCACTTGCACACCGCGGGAGAAGTTAAATGGTACGAAAGCCAAGCTGGACCCA
This sequence comes from Symbiodinium necroappetens, assembly GCA_905231915.1. Lineage (NCBI taxonomy): Eukaryota > Dinophyceae > Suessiales > Symbiodiniaceae > Symbiodinium > Symbiodinium necroappetens. Next base: position 6,451 of record CAJNJA010007620.1, read on the forward strand.
TCTGAATATGAATTTGACGATACTCCAGACCATTAGCATGATATTAGCAGGCTCCGGACTGGACCCGCTTGCTGCAAAGCAACGGACTGGAAGCTTCTTGGAGCACAGCACCCCTTGGATGCCGAGGACTTTCGCTCTATCTAGAAGCCAGAAAGCAGCTACTGTAGACAGCATTAGACAGCACTCCACTACGTCCAGTCTTTCGGAGGAGCGTCTTGGGTGACGACCTCTGTACTGAAGCGGCCTGCATCGGGTCAGGAGTACTCTCTTGGCTATGCGAAGCGAAGCTCTGAGACCCTGACATTTGAGGTGCAGGCTTTAGGTCTGGAGTCTGTGTGGGACATGGGCAACAGCCATGTCGACTTGCAGGAGTGGGTCGGGCTCTTGCTTGGAGACGACAGACCCGCTGAATGCCTTGGCACCCAGATAGGATTTCGCTTTGGCTTTGGCTTTACACAGTGCCAGGGAATGCCCTGCGAAACGCGAGTAAGTCAGCGACCCGCCCAAAACTGCGACGCAGTCCTCCAGCTGCCTGGCGGCCGCCGCCTGAGGCGGATGACCATCGCACGGTGTGACGGTACGATCCCATGACGCACAGAGTCATCGGCACTCGGCGCAAGTTGCAGCCCTAGTTGCGAGCTCCGCACGGACTGCGAGCGCCCGCTTGGCAGGCGAGGCGGGCCGAGTGCTTTGGCCCTCCGGTCCAGGTGCGGCCACATCTCTGGCCTGGCAGAGCACCTGAAGGACAAGCTATTTAGGAACTCTATCTATATCTATATCTATATCTATATCTATATCTATATCTATATCTATATCTATATATGTATATATTATAGCATATTATATTATATTATATTTTTGTTATGTTATGTTAAATTACAGCCGCGATGCTCTCGACAAGCTGACCCACATTTGAGGTTTAAGGGCTTAGTGTAACGGCCTGCAGCGCTGCCAGCTCAAGTCGCATCTCTTCGCGCTCCAGCCTCGCCTGATCCCTCTCCAGGAGTGCCCGGTCTAAGGCTCGTTGCCAGTCGGGCAGTCGCTGATCCACGGGGCTGCCGGAATGTGAGAACGGGGGCCCTGTGGAGTCGCTGCAGTTGTCTACATTGCTGCAGAACCGCCACCACTCCTGCTCTGTCAGCTGCTGCTCCAGCCGCTTTATCTTCGCTTGGCTGAAGGTCCGGTACTGCTGTGACTCAGCCAGCTCCGACCGCAGCTCAGCAACTTCCGCCTCCAGTCTTGAGCACTGGGCGTCGCCGCCGTGGGTGCGGCGGCTTGTGGACATCATCCAGGCTTCGAAACATGCCCTTGCCACTGCCACGGCAAAGTCATCCCGGAGCAACCTGCTCTTCCCCACAGGCATGGCAACGACATCCGGAGATGCAGAGCAGTGCCTAAACAATGAAACTAGGACTGCCGGCAGCATTAAGCAGTCATGAAGCGATTCTACTGTGACGCTCGCATGGTATCGCTTGGCCATACTCCCAGAGAGCTGTGCCACAACCGCGAACCGGAAGCAGCAGTAGCACAATGTGACAATTCGGCTTGGTCAGGATACACAGACCTTTGCTTCGTTCAGGCCGGGGCTTCTCCGAACGAGATGCCTTCAGCACCTGCACTAGGAAACGCCGATGAGAGGACAGGAAGTCCTCCGCCTTCGGGCCTGGAAGGCCAGTGCCGCGAAGTCTCCTCCTTCAAGCTTGTCAGACAATGCCTTGGTCTGCAACTCTGACACCTTTGCACGACCCGCGACGAAGGTAGAGGCAGGCAAAGCAAAGCAGCCAAACGCCAAAAAGAAACAATGCACAACCCGTTAGCTGACGAGGGAAGCTCGGCTTCCAGCCTGGTCTACCTGCATGATCGCCGCCTTGTCTAAGCGGAGCGCACAGATTTCGTCGCCCTCGCTGAACCTCCCAAGACCCAGCTTTGAACTGACCACTGCCATGCGATGGCAGAGCAGCTGAGGTATGGGCGACCTGGTTGCAAACAGTCCAAGTCCCTCGCCGGCCCTGCTTTCTCCAACCTCAGCCACCTGCCACTTGCCGCGAGCACACGAAGTCCGCATGCTGCGAAAGCATGCAGATTTCACACAGATGGGGGACAGCAAGACTGAAAATATTTGAGTGCAATGTGGATCCACGACCTACGACAGGAGGTTCACATTGCAGTCGGCTTATATCTACACCCACACACTGTTCACAACTCCGGACAGTTGTGAATGTAGTTTGGGTTTAGTTGTATTGCAACATAACCTCGCTATGCGTCATGTGATGAGGACAAGAACGGCAAGATCAGATGAGAAATGATGTCGATGATGATGATGATGATGATGATGACGACGACGACGACGATGACGATGACGATTTCGCTGAAACTCATCATGACGACAAACGCAGTGTTCGTGCTCGGTGCAACCTGCAACCACATCACATTCTACACTGAATACTCCTCACAAGAGAAGCCACACCTGACTTGGACGGACTCCTGCTCGAGCTGAAGGCACGCAAAGCGAATTGGGCCGGAGATGCCGCGGCCAAGTCCGGACAGGCTCTAGCCATCAAGGTGGCCTAGGCAAGGCTGCAGACATTCCTGGTGCTGGAGCAAGGGAACCCATCGAGGTCAGATCCATAGAGTCGGCTGTGGCGGCTCTTCGCAAAACCACTGACCTGCTTTTCGTCGAAGCTCGTATTGGGTAAGCCTGGCACCGAGTCCCCGCCTTCTTCTAGCCACCCGCCTGCGTCCTGCGACAGGGCCAGGGAAACTCTGGACTGGCACAGACTACGAACTATGCGCTTCGCGCCAACGAGCTCTTCTGTGATTGCATAATAAACCATAATAAGATCCGATGCCCTTATGCTCGGAACATTAAGAACCCAGAGCTCTGGAATGCTCTCCTGCGCGAACTGCACAGGCCACAGAGGCAGCAAGCGGGGCCATCCATACATGGCTGCTCCGCCTTCGATGCACCGGACGGAACACTTGTCAATGCGGGTGGCAGGCCGTGGGTTTCCTGCCACAGCTTTCACACCGGCCTTGTTCGCTGCAATTCGTCTGAAGCATGAGCACTCACTCTGGCATAGGCCTCTTCGTGCATCGTGGAAGGACAAACGTCGAGTAGCTCAAAGCGGAGCATAGCTGTACCCCAAGTCGGCTTTCTGGAAAGACCGCTTGTGTGGACAGGTCAGTCTACTGTTGGCCTGAGGTGACGATTCAGACAGTGGAGCAGGGGCGGCTCTGGCAGCAAGCTGCGGGACCTTCGTCATGGGAGCACGATTCATTTGGAGAGGACATGTGCATCCCGACTGGCACCGAGCATGCGGCCGGCGAAGCGAACAGCAGCATTGCGGTCACGCCCGCTTCCCGAGACAGAACTACATGGCAAGCTGAAAGATCGAGGAACAGAATGCGCAGCTACGCACCTTTGGTACAGATGGCCCATGTCTCTGCCGGAGCCGAACAAGTCGCAGACATCCGAGGCACAGCACGCACATCACTTTCATGCCGCAGCACTGATGGCCCCGTAGTGTGGGCTTGGCTCTAAATAACAGCATTCATGAACGTCCCTGAATGCGACCTCGCGCCCCCGAAGAGGGCACCTGCAAGTGCGAGGGGCAAAGAAGCAAGATGGAGCGAGAGAAAGTCAGAGGAAAGAGTGGACGAGTAGAGTGATGCGTGTGACGTGTGTGCGCGATATGCTCCCCCACTGAGTGCTGGTACCTGCAGAACACCCCTCATCACTGCTGTCGTCTGAGACGGGCGCGGATCAATCCTCACCAAGTGTTGGCCTAACAACGAGGGTCCCATCACCTCAGCACATACTTGGCCGTCAGCTTTCGTTGGTGGCACAGTATGGGACCTCCTCCTTTGATACAGGTTTGTCAACGCACTGCGGGGCGACCTCTTTTCCCGAAGCATCCAAGGGATTGCCATCGAGAACCAAGGCTTGAAGATTCGGCAGCTTCCAGACATCTTCATGCAAGGAGGTCAAGCGATTCCGTGTAAACCTTCGCTGCACAAAGAGGGCAACCGCACCATGAAGACAACATCCGCACAAGGTCATTCCAGTGCCCCCAAGTGGCACAGCGGACCGAAGAGCAATGAGTTGTGTGAAGGAGCTGGGAAGAACCTGAGCTTGAACTTCCAGCTAGGTAGAGGAAATGCATGGACACCGGGTGTAGGTGGAACGCCGTCAAACAGTTCTCTGCCAAGCACAGCTCCTGCAAGCTTGCATCAAGAACTCCAGCCATGTGGTCAAGTACCGGATGCAGCTTGCATGTCATGTGACATCCACCTGTCATTTCATCACATACACTGACGACGGCCTGAGATTGCCTGAGTGTCTCAAGACTGTGTAAATACCAAAGCCTGATGCATGTGGCTGTCCTCCAAGGCTTGTAGCCGACCAAACGACTCGGCAGTCCACAAATCAGATAGAATTACGACTGCCAGCCGCTTCTACAGACACATACTAATCCTGCAACGAGAGGATGCAGGAGCCTCTGGCAGCTGGGTCAGCTCGTTCGCGTTCCTCGCAGATGCACTTGCAAGCATGCTGCTCTCACTGAATCTGTGCTTTGCATCAGAGGAGCAGGTGGCAGGTCTGCAGCGAGATCAAATCACCTTGGCTGCAGTTTCGCCAGAAAGGTCTCTTGGCCCATCGCACGCAGGGACGCAGGATGAGTCGCATCCTGTTGCAGCTAAGATTCCAAAGCTCTCTGGCAAGCGCTGCAGACGGTTCCCACTTATTGCCAACCTCTTCAATGATTGCAGCTGACCCCAGTCCTCGGGCAGCATCCTGCAGACGAGACAGGTCGCCAGAGACGGTCAGAACAAGCAATCAAACAGCAAAGCTCCTTAACTTGTTTCGGGAGATGTCCAACTTCTCCAAGCTCCGGAGGCTTGGGAAACCTTTGAGAGTCATTCCTTCTTCCACTCTTGCGGACACGTTGCAGCCATGATGCTCGCAGGCAAAGTCTCAAGAAGGCAGCCGGTAGCCTGCGAAGGGGGCACATGGAGAGCAGTTGCGGGCACACCACAATGAAAAAGCTGCTCATCACAGATAAGCGGCCTCCAGCTGTCGCAGCGAGCCAAGCTCGCCGCAGCTGTTCGGCAGAGATGGCCGCAAAGGGTTGGCATCAATGCATACCTCCTGAGTCCGTGGTGCAAAGGTTCTGCCAAACAGCTTCTGGAGTTTAGGGCATCATATGGAGCCATCTATCTCGAACCCAAGACAGACTTGCCCCAACTCGTCTGACTTGTACCCACACCGATCGCACCTGAAGAAACGGCATCGACGCCAACTGCAGGTTCGACATGCGGTTGCCTCGAGTGCATCACGAGGTGGCCTGGGCCTAGAGTCCTAAGGCCCAGAGCTAAGAAGCATAATACACAAGTCTACAATTCTGCAATGCAGGGAGATGCACCTTCCAAATGCAAGACTTGCAAGTTGGAGGGTCGTGCAGGTGTAGGGAAGTTCTTGAGCATGTTCTTCGAGAGGCTCAGCACCTCGGACCGGCAAACGCCGACAGCATGCTGGTGGCGCTTGGGTCGGAGCTCTACCCCGAAGAGATACAGTCGAGGTGCAGCCAGGTCGGGGCAGTCTAGGAGGGAGCCGGGCAGCTGCAAAAGTTGGTTCCTGTCGGCTTCCAGCTTTCGGAGGCGGCCGAGCATCCCGAGGCCTTCCTTGGATTTCAGGACTCCTCACTCTGCAATGCACAGGTTTCCTTTCTGCCTCGAAGAGGCAGGGAGATTTTTCAGGCTGTTGTCCGTCAAGTGCAAGAACCTCGACAGAATCGTCACTTCTGCTGTGGGCCCGCGTCATGCGTGTCTAGAGGTTGAAGACTGCAGCTTCTCACCTCAAAGTGACCATCTGTCCGATCTCCTGACAGAGAGATCAGCGCCTGACTGCGAGTCCTTCGCTGCAAGGGCTCTGGCCGTCCCCATGGGCCTGAGGAAGGCTTGCCAGTCGGCTTCCAGCAATCGTGAGCTCCTCCAAGCTCGGAAGCTCCACGAAGGAGGGCCTTTTAGCGGCAACACTTCTCCCATTTGAAGAGGCACAGGCTCACATCACTACCTGGTTTAGGGTTTAGGGTTTAGGGTCAATTCCTTGCTGATTAAGCAGCGGGAGATCTGGCAGATTGCATTGAAGGATGACCTGACAAGTTTCAAATTGGTCTCGCTGAGAGCCTTGCTTGCGAGCCGCTCAGGGAGAAGCTCCGCGGTGGGCTGAGTACCAGGCCAATTGCTTCAGGGCCGACATCTTGCAGAAGTTCTCCTTAAGACAAACCCAAAAGGCGCTCTACCCAAGCGAGTCTGACAGCCAGAAAGCAAGCCAGCAGAGTGAGAGAACGAAGCAAGAAAGCACCAGCGCTCATATTGCAAAGGAACAAACTTCTTAGCGGGCTCGAACACGAAAAAAAAGAAGACCCCTGAACAACAAAAATCTGAATTTCATTACAACAGAATCCCATTAGGATTCTCAGACGAGCCTCTGGCAGGCAGCGCAAGCCGGAGCCCAAGATCCGCAAGGATTGCAGAGAGTCTCTGCACACAAGGCCAAAGCGCTCTGGCAGTGTCTTAAGACTCTTCGAGGAGAGTTGGAGGTCCTCAGAGCTCACGACATGCCGCTGAAATCTTCCGCTAAATTTTTGACCGAAATATCCTGAAACGTTCCTGCAAGCCTCACATTGCTGCACTGTTGAGGGGCACTGCTTGGCCAGGCGACTACGATCTCCTGGAGATCGTCGAATTTCTCAACACCGGCCAACTTTGCGAGCCGATTTTCAGCGAGATCAGGCAAAATCCAGACCTGACCAAGCGGATGCAGCTGGGCAGTGATCAATGAGCCTTGACGACTCCCTGCCGCCTGGACATCCACCAGCAAAACGGCAAGAGGAAGGGAATCCTCCAACAGCGTCGGGCCCAGGAGCTGAAGACCTGAAAACAACCCTCCATATCCCTCCATCCCGCGTGACGCCTTCAAGTGAGGATTCCAGAACCTCTGCTTTGATCTGGTCGTATGCCAATTCCAAGCGGCGTGCGGGCGCCACCTGCAAGGCTCGTGCAAGCTGCAGCCGCGCGTCGCCGACGTAGACAGCGCTGTCGGAGACCGGCAAGGCCTTCGCTCTTAGAGAACAGAAGGGACGGGCATCATCACTCTCTTCCCTTGTTCGGGCTCTGGGTCTCACGCCTTCTCTGTTGTGGGTGCTCCGTTTCGTTTGTGGGTGCGGTTGGCTTTGAGCCTTGGATTCTGCCTGCCTAAATCGTGCGAGCAAGCTCGCACTGTCGCATGCTGGCTTGTGCAAAGGATCCTCTTTTCAACCACCAGCTTACAGGAGGGCGGGGGAAACGTTGTCACAATGTGCAAGCCCACACGAGGGGCTTCGGGGCTTCGGCCCAAGTCTCAAACCCTGGAAAAAAGGGAACCGATTCTTCCGAACTGGCCTTGCCGCTCACCAAGCGGAAGCTGGGAGGCGTGGCCATGGCTAGAGTTCATCAGGCATGTGAAACTATCGTGTGGACATGACACCGCAGCAAGAGGCCATGGGTACATATGAACATGTCGCCGGCACATGTGGCACGGGCGTTGCAAAAGCTGAGGAGTTGCGCAACTCCATGCAACTCCTGAAGCTTCGCAGAAAACGCTTTGGCATTCAGGCTCCCTGACATGTTGGCCGGCCGTTCGGTAAGCTGCACACGCTGGCCCACAAGGATGTCGTACTGCTCCTCCAGTCGCTAAGTACTGTCGACGAGAAGGCAACACAACATCATACACCTCGAATCAACTACCGTAAATGTGATGCGATACAGTCATTCAAGAAATTTGATCATTCATGCCTCTTCGCTCATCTCATGTTGCTGGCTGCAGGTGAACGTGATGTTATTCGAGCATGCACGAACAATTTCGCGATTCGCTTCCGAATCCTTAACATCCCGGCATCCCCCGGTGGCCAGGTTCCCCGAAGTGTCGCGAAGCTAAACTGATCGGACTGAGATCTCTCCACCTCTTTTTCTTCCGGTTATTTCTCGCCTGCAACGTACTCTCTGACTTCTCGGCCATGCAAGGGTCGGCTCGGTAAAGAACTGGCAACAAGCATTAGTGCTGGAAGCGCCAGTTCAGGATTAGGGAAATCCTCCTTAGAATGAATCCACACATGCTCGCATGCAAGCAGCAGGTTCCGGGGCTCCCCATCCCCATCCTTTCTCACTTCCTTCTGAATGCCCCATGCTAACAAGGACACGGACAAAGACAAAGACAGACAGAGGCACACACCTACACACACACACACGCGCGTGCGCGCAGCTCCGTGGCTGTCCTGCTTCATGGTGATGGGGGCTGAAGCAAGCACAACCTGGCGTCGAAATGCAGTTGTGCCGTCAGAGTTGCTATTGCTGTTGGCAGCAAACAGAATCGAGCCACAGCTTCCCGAGCCTTCCTGTGTAAGTGGATGTGCTGGTGGCGACCCTTTTCCCAATCCTGCTCCATCTCTAGAGGGCATGGCTCATCGCGATGGTGCCCCGACCGTTCTGTCTGTACGACCCAGGGCCTCGTCCACGATGGCTGGCCGCTGGGCGACATTGATCGGCAGGCCTCTTTCATCATGCGAGACATGCCAGAGCTCAACAGTTTCTTTGTCCGCACCTCGAGGAGCATACATCAACTCGAACGGCTGCAATTCGCCACTCATTTGGCAGCTCCTTTTCAGCCAGGTGTCCTGCAAGGGCTCCCCCGACATGAGGCACGAGTCGCGAAGGCCACCGCAAATTTGTCAACAAGTTCGACTCGCAAAGCATCCCTTTGCCGTCCACCGCCGGAACGATGGAAAGGCCTCTGTCCTAAAACAGTTTGAAGGTCGAAAAGACTCTTCCAAGCACCTCTAGCACGGGCTGTTGGCTCAGCATTTTCCATGAGCACTGGATGCCGGAAAAGCTGTAAAACAGCTAGAAGACGGGCATGTGTGGTGAAAAGTCCATGCCCGCAGAAACGTAAAATCCCTGCATCCCAGGATACGACCGTCAACTCGGACCTTGGGCATTTGCCAACAGCCAGCAAGATATCAGCTGGTCGACCCGAGGTAAGAGCCCTTGGCCCCCAAGATTTCTCGTGTACCGCCTCTCTTTTAGAGAATGTGGGGACCCCACACACTAGACTACACCAGGCTTCCAAGGGGGCCGGGCTGCAAGAAGGAGGGCAGGCTGTGCCAGTCAAGAGTCCACCTGCGCCTCTGGCAGCAGGTTGGAAGGACACTCAAGGGACATCCGAGAAAGAACCCTTTTACACAGGCCCGAGGAAGGCATCCTTCTCATTCGAAAACCAAGCAACGTCAAGTCCCTGAGCATCCGCTCAAGTAGCCTCACGGCTCGAATCTCCTCCCAAAAGGGCCAGCGTCACCCTTCACTTGGATGATACCCTTGGGAGCTGCAACAGTCACGATCAGGAGACTAAGCTCCGCTAAGAGGCCCCGCTTCGCGAGAGCACCACAGAAAATTTTAGAAAGCAAATCCAACTCCAGTGCTTCAGAAGGGTGCTCACTTGATATGCTCCAGAGCTTTCCGCTTCTCTGCTTAAGCTCGTGGGGTCGGTTTGCCTGGTCTTGAAATCCTAGCCACATTGGGCACTGCTGCAAGCCACATCTGGTAAATTAGCCCAGGTCTGGCAGACAGCAAACCGAGACAAGAGAGAAGGCAAGCGCGACGCGACACTGCACGTTCCATTGGGAATCCGCAAATTCTTCGTCAGGAGCTCCACGATAGTCCCGACAGTTCAATCAAACGAGGCCTGGTGGGTCTCAGAGTCTGCTGGATCGGTCACACCTACATACCCTTCTGTTTCTGCTACTGTACTCTCTCCCAATGCCTCGGAAGAACAAGAAGTAGAAGCGCAATCGGGATATGGACGAACTATTCCAAAGTTCTGGTCGTAAACCAACTTGTTCCTCAGGTCACACTTATGACCAAGCTGGCTCCACTCCACATCTTAACAGGATCTTGCATGTCTGGCTGGCACTTTCGACTGCAAGTCTGTGGCCGGCTATGACATGCAGCCTTGATGCCTACCGTCCTTGGGCAAACTGCCAAGGCTAGCTAGTTCGTCTGTGAGACCCAAGTGGCAAAATGCAGCCAGACGTCTTTGAGAACAACCGGCGCATTCTGTCAAAGACTGTGATTTGACTTATCTGGACCTCCAAGTGCGGCGCTGCTTTCTGCACCGCCTGGGCGTAAGCGACACGCAGCAGGAAGCATCCATCGGACGATACACTCAAACTCGTCGGGTTCAGACGTCCTGGCTACAGGCCAGCTGAAAAATAAAAATCTGAGCTCAGTGCCACGGCTCCAGGCTTCTTTGCATTGTAGACCCTCACCGGAACCTTGTCATCGTCTTTCCGGTCCTTCTCAAACAGCTGCTGTGGACTACAACCACTGTCAATGCCAGGCCGGAAGCTTCGACGCCGCTTTCTCGCAAGTGAATTTCGGGCCTTGCGCCCTCTCGCGGCATTGATGATGATGCAGGGGGTCTGTTGCCGAAAAACGGTGCAGTGGCGACAGCAACAGGAACTCAAGCAAACCGCTCCGTCTAGAGATTTGGCCAGCAAGAACTTGAGATGCATGATGGGTGCAAGTCGACGCCTCTCCGGATATCGCTGGGACTTGTCCCGATGTCTCACCGCCCTTTAATATGACGCGCTCGTCGAAGCCGCTTCCCGCCTGATATCGCGGGCACAAGCACAAAACAAACACTCCGAACCTTCAGCTCCAATGAAGCCGGCGCCACGACCAGCTGCCAAGAGTCCTTCGCTTTCGGACTTCGTCGAAAGATGATGGCACTGGGTTTGTCATGTAGAATGTAGACACAAAAGTCACAACATGAATATAGAAACCTACCCCGAGTGCGGACCAGGATCCGTGTCTCGGAAAGTGCGAACCTTAGACATGCCACAGCACACGACTATGCACCTGCAAAACGCACGGAACCACTAAGACTACCACGCACCAGAATCACAATCCCTCGAACTCTCAACTTCATCTGCAAAGGCGCTCTGCCAATCCAGGCTTCAATACACATAGAAGGATGTGAGCAGAGCAATTCAGCGCATCGTGTTGCCGCCTCGTCCTTCTTCTGCACCTCCCGCTTCAAGCTTCCTTGGAAGGCAGCTCGAACAAACAAATCACTCAGTAGCTTAAGCCTGTCTGTCAGCATATGTCAGCATAAGGTGTAAGGCACGGCGCTAGTCAATGAATCTATCTTGGATTGGTTCTCCTTGAGGTGCTGTCTGTACTTCGCCAGCTGTGATTGCAGGTGCTGCACGCTGCCCACCTGGAAGTGAGGAGTGTAAAGCATGTTTTCTCACAAGCAGCAACGGGGATGACTGCTGGCTACCGTTGACGCCGGAGTTCTTGCTGTAGGAGCATTTGGGGGCAGCTTGCTTGGTCCATACACGACTACTCGCACAAGATCTGGCCGCTAGCCGTTACTATGTTTAGTGAGGTTTGTACTCGACTCGCGGTGCAGTCGCACGGGTATGGACTCCCTCCACTTCTCATTCTCTTCTCTGCACTGCGGCTCCCAACAAGTGCAAGGGACTTCCGACTGTCGAACGACATAAGAACAAACACGCAAGAACACCCTTGTTCACTGGGAGCACTTGTCAGAGGTTGTCCAAATACTTCAAGAAAACGATGAATCTGACTATAATCCACCAGTATCCGCTCCCGCAGTGTGCACCACGCCTGGCAAAGACAAGTCAGAGCCAAGTAGCGGTGCTTCGAAGCTCGTTCGAGAGTGCTTCCTTCTCGTTCGCTTGTTGTTTGCAAACCTGTGCCAGTTTCGATGCTTTGGCTTCGAGATGCGCATTCCTTAGACACAGGCAACTGGGTGCATTCTGCAGCACTGATGACTCCAATGATCAGAACGATTGTAAGCCAGCCAAACCAGCTTTCTTAGTGCCCCTAGACCTCTACTGGACTGCGGTGCACCCCGGCCGCAGATACGCCAAGGCTCGAGTTGGTCATGCTGTCCAGCTCTTCGACCATCGTCACGTGCTTCTGCTGTGAGCAGCGCAGCTCTTCCTGTCTCAGCCGGGTCAAGGCCATGGCGGTTTGAAAGTGTGGCTACAAGTATGAGAAATCAATCCTGTGGTGTGCCGATGAATCCCTGATGGATTCTGGTGGTTCTGCCCGATGGCACGAAAAAATCGTGGCACGGTGACGTTGCGTATCGGCCTGCAGCTGCTTGGCCAGCTCTTTCAGGCCCTCCAGCTGGCAGTTGGCATCGCTCTTGGCATCCAGGGCCGCCGTCAGCTCGTCGCGCCTCAGAAGCCAAGCTCTCCGGACTCCAAACACATCCAAAACACTCGCAGAAGGCCCATGTCGCTATGTCACAGAGCTTAGAAGAATGACGCACGGCCTCTCTTGCACCTGAGGTGGGCACAAGCTTCTGCTTTCGGCCGATGTTGCCTTGAGGTGCACTGCCCGGCCGGACACTCGCAATGAAGCACCAACCAAACAAGCTTGCACAATCGGTCCTGGTAATCCATTCGTTTCCTGGTCAGCTCAGCTGACAGCAGCTCGTTTTGATGCAGCTGCTCTTGTAAGGTTGAGCGCATCACCTGGACATCTTCATCATTCTGCATCATTCTGCATCTCTGCACATTCGAGCGATTGAGCTGCCAACCTCGAGTGACTGCGTGGCTTCCCTGGCCGGCAGACAATCATCAATTTTTCATTAGTTTAGCTGCACGTGGATTTTGAACCATCTTCGGAGTGTTTCGAAGTGTTTCGAAGTCCATTCTGTTGGTATTGTCTCTAATCATTCTTCTTTTGTCCTGCTACCCGGGATCACTAGTGTGAAGGCTGTTTGTAGCCTCCACGTCACGCAAGCTCAATTTTCTGGACAGGCCGCGGGCCTGCCGTTTCAAGTATGTATATTACAATCTAGAGCATACTTTCCCTCCGAACCTCCATGCAGACGCTGGTCTCTTCTTATCGCATGAATTGAAACCGTTTCGACTAGAACTCGAGATCCACATTCCGAGTTTAGTTCGATCTTTGGGCTACAACCGCAGCCCACGTGTCAAACAATGATCTTTGGAGCACCCACCTTTCGCAAACCGTCTTGTGGGCTGTACCCGAAATCCACTTGGCTACCCAATCTTCGGGTTACACCGAACATGCGATGTACGTGAGGCCGCTTGAACTTGGAAAATGCAGATGGGTGCGGTTGTTAGTCTCCAGCGCCAAGCAGACTGACCGAAACGCTTTTTGACAACGAGGGCCTGTCAACAAAAGGACCAGCGCCAGCCTCTGCAAACGCCGCCAATCTCTCAAAAGATGCTTCTCTCTAACCCTGCACCCTACGCCTTGACACAGGTCAGTGGCATCACAACATATCAAGACCATCCATTGGGCATGTAGACACTCGATAGCACGCGGAACAGAAGGAGCAATACTGCTGCATAGTGCCGTATGCAGCAAGGTGTAAGAAGTAGACTGAGAACTCTCGCAGCGCAACATGTCCCATTAGGTGCTCAGATACTCCTGGGATCTGAAGGAGATGCCCTGCCTTTCGCTGTCCTGCCGCTGGATACGAAGAGCGGTGAGCTCGCAACTCAGATCTTCGATCCTCGAGTCCTCCACATGGTCGTTGATGTACAGACATGAGCCAAGGCTTGCGCATGCGAATCGGCGTTTTGCTTGGGCCAAGCATGGCCACCTCCAGCACCTGCTACGGTGGGGCGCAGACCTGCGCCGTTTGTCGCCTTTGATTCGCATGTCGTTGCCGGCTGAGGGCCTCTGTTCGAGCCAGGACTACGTCGGGGTTGAGACCGAACCCACGCCCGAGGCGGAGCGGAATGGAATCCTGTGGCAATTCGTGAAGAGCGTGCTGGCATCAGGATTCTCACTTTCGAGTGCCCCGAGCGATGGCGACATGGAACTTCTTATTGCCCACACATCACGTACCAGAGAACCAGCGCCCCAAAGACAGCCCGTTCCAAGGCAAGAAGTGCAGGATAGTCAGCTTGACCACACTGAGGCATTCCGGCGACCCTATAGTACAAGTACTGTCGTGGCCAGCTGCGACTTCTTGACTTTCTCTGCTGCGCAATGGAGCGGAATCATGCTTCTCCTACAACCTCCCCTGTGATTTCGATGTTCTGCGACATGGCATGGCGTGACATAAGCTGGCTCCTTCGTGGAGAGCTGGCGAGAGAGCAGATCATTCTGAAGCCTTCAGACATCTCGGGTACTTGCACAGCACGAAACTCGTAAGAGATAGTGAGTACAACTCTTGCCCCAACTCTCCAAGCAACTGCCGATCTTCGAGGCCTGAGTTGGAGAGGCTAGCAGAGACTCAGAGACAAAGTGCGCGCACAAGGACAAGTGCTTTCACTGAGCCATCTGCATCGGTCTAATATGGACGTCTCCTCGGCGGCCGTACTGAAGTAGAGCCATAATCGCCGAATACGAGCCGTATTGGTGAAGACACATGTCTGAGGCCCCATCCTGTTCGCACTTTTGAAGCTGCGTCTTCCTTGCCATTGATAAGAAAAGTCACGCGCGGGCACACAAAGAAATCGATAACATGCAGACCAGGCCAAGCGCATCCAGGCATCATGCTTTGCATTTCTCCAGTCAGTGCTTTAGCATGTTCTCCGCTTCTCTCCAAGCTGGTTGCTAAAGAATCCTGCGATGCAACGGGCCACGGGCACATCTCTGGCTACAGGTCACAGAGGGTCCTTCTCCATGCGTGCGACTGTGAGCTCCGAGGAATATCGGCTCAGGTCCATCCTGCAGTCTCGGACATTGGCTCGGCACCTGTGTTTTACCGACTGCACCCTGGGTCACAAGACTGGACCACACACGACTGGCATGCAAGCAAGTCCGAGACTAATGCCATATCCAACACTTTATCGGACTCGCCAAATCTCCAAAACCCAACCCGATGCAAGAAAGGACGCGAGCCGCAGCGGCACGCCGCTTCTGAATGCAGGCGGAGCATCTCAGACTGCACGAGGCGGTCCTTCGAGCAGCGCACGTTTTGAACTTGTCTTCAAGTCTAGTGCTGGCAACACCATAAGACCATAAGACCCTGTCCTTCATGTTGTTCACCTGGCCCAGATAATCTTCGGCCTGCATGCCCTTCCTCATGAGCTCCCGCGACACTAATTGCATTTCCTCGGGGCTCTTGCAGCGTCTGCAACCAGACTAGATGACTGGAAGACACTGGTGAGCAGCATCCGACCGGCGGACCATGATACAAGCCCGAGGTTCTGTGTCTTTCAGGTCGACCGCGGCAGACATGGCATTGAGTCTTGCATTGGCTTGTGTGAGCTGCTCCTTCCTTGGTACTGCAGAGGACGCCCGTCCGAAACGGATCAACGCACCTTTCCAAAGCACGAACGAGGGGAGATCAAGCACACTTCAAGCACAGTCACAAAGTCGCCATTTCCGCGTCGTCCTTACTTTAGGTTTTCGCAGGTTGAAACAACCGACATAAAGGCCGCTAGCCATGGAAGCTGCGGCAACGGACACTGGCCGCAAGTCCACGTCCAAGGTGCAACGATGGCCACCTCTGCCAGGCGCTTCTTGGCATCATCCAGCTCACCGTTTAACTTCTCGATGGCCTTTGCAGCATAAGCTCAGAAGCACTCTCAATTTCGGATTTGGCCTTGCTGGCTACTTCGCCCTCCAAGTTTGAGCTCTACTAGTTCCCCCATTGCGACGGCCAGAGGTCAGCACAACTCACCACTACGCACGATTCTTGTCAAGCTTTTGGCGGTATCTATTGCTTCGCGTAGCTCAGTTCATAGTGGTCCTAACGTCTTCCAGGTGCGTCAATCACTGCGCTTCCCAGTTGGCCGAGTTGGAGGTTGACGATGGTATGCTGCGATTGCGTTAGTGTGAACAACTCGGGGGGGGGGGTTGTACAACAACTCTTCAGCCGAGGGAAAGTCTGCGATTGCTTCAAGAGGCACGCACTTGAAGCATTGCTGTCCAAGCATCCGCCTGCTTTTCCTGCAAGGCCTTCAAAAGGCTACCTGCAACGTGGCGGCGGTGGCGGCGGTGATGCACGGCATCGCAGGAACGATCGAGCTCCAAGACTGTCCGTTCTGTGCAGCTAAGTGACTGTACTGAGACCTCCAGTTATCCAGCTGGAGAGCTATTTCCGTTGTTTGCCGATATGCCATCTCGGCAGTGATCTGCCACTGGCATATTTCCTTCAGACACTGCAAGCAAACGATGCGAAAACAGACTGAGTTGTCATGAGTTTGCCCGATTGTGCGGGGACCGCCTGAAGGCGCAAGTCTGGTGCTCGCAGACATGATATCAAAAACTCAACCCTCACCCAGTCACCGCAGATACAGTGCTTTGCAATCGAGTTGCCTGTGCTGAGCTCTCGCGGACTTGCTTGGAGTCTTCGGCTGCTTTAAGGAAGCAGTTGCCGATCTCTTCCTCGAGCTGCACGAGCTTCTGTTGTGCCCGCACCAGTTGCTGCGTGAGGTCCTCGCGCTCGAGACACGTTCTCTCCAGCTCCACGATCAAATCATCCTTGTCCGTGAGACTTCTGTGCAAGGACTCGCGGATGGAGCGGAGACTCTGTTCAAAGTCAGCGACCTGCCTCCTCTCCTCCCGAATCCTGCCCAGGAACTCCTCGGCCTCCATAGCCCGTCTCTCCAGGCCCAAGGCCATCTGAGCGTTCTCGAGCTGCGTCTCCGACAGCGTCTCACAGAGCTCCGTAACCCGACGCTCGTAGCTCGAGACCTGCTGGTTCATTGCACTAATTTGAGACTTGAGCTCTTCGTTCTTCTCTTCCTGAGCCTTCAAAGATCTAACCAGCGAACCCTTCTCTTCAGTCAAGCACTCCACCTGATCTTCCTGAGCCTTCAGAGCTTTCGTCAGCGAACCCTTCGCGTCTGTCAAGCACTCCACCTCCGCATTTCGAGAGCTTGCTCTTGTAACCAGATCTTCGATCTGCTGGTCTCGATTCCGCAACTCTTGACGCAAGGCCGCGCTTTGCGACTGCTCCTGGTCCAGGCAAGACGTCAGTGATGCGAGCTTGCCCTGACAGGCCGCTACTTGCTCCTCTGCTGCCGCTGCTTGCTCGACCAGCCGCTGCTGCTCTAGGTGCTTCGTCTCCAGCAGTGCTGTCGTTGCGCGTGCCTGCTCCTCCAAGTGTCGCACTCGCGCCTTGGAGATATGCAGGTGGCCCTTGAAATCCTCGGCAGCCATGGAAGTCATTTCCATTCGCTTGGACCGCGAGGCTGTTTCTCGTTGTGCAGCCTCCAGGGATGCCGAAAGGGATGTCAATCTGTCCTCGTACTGGTCAAGCTGAGCCTTCGTCTCTGCAAGTCTTCTCTCAATCACGTCACGCTCACTTTCCGTCTGAGTCAGCTTGCGGCTTGTCTGGCTGAGTTCAGACGATACCTCGTGCACTTGAGATTCGCATTCTTCCAATTCAAACTCTCTTTGCTGCAGTCTCTCTTTCAGATTGGCATTCTGTTGGCCGTGCTCTTGAAGCTCACCGCGCAGCCGAGTGGAAGTTTGGTTGGAATCTTCCAGACTACGTCGAAGATCCTGTAGTTCATCAGCGCAGCGCTTGAGCTCCCCTCTCGTGCTTTCCAATCGCTCCGAGCAAACCTCTGCTTCTGAGGACTTCATTTGGAGTGCCTGCGCCAAGTGCTGGCGCTCGGACTTTTCGTTCTGTAAGCTCGAAGACAATCTGCCGATCTCCTGCTGCGCATCCTTCAGCTGCTCCTCGGCAAGCTTCACCTGAGTTTCACACTACACAACTGAAGCTGCAATGTGGTTCTGCGTCGTTTTGCTTGTGCAGAGCTCCAGGCACCTGCTCCTGCAACTTCTGCTGGCTGACCGAATCAGAGAGGAGCATGGATGACATACTGGATGTCCTGCTAACCGTCTCAGCTCTTGCAGCTTCTGCATGCTCCGAGCCGGCCGAACATGTGTGCTCACCGAATTAAAAGATCCGACTCATCGCTGTCCTCCGCCGCTCCATCGCTAGTTCTTCTTTCACGGAGCTCAGCTCCTGCATCATCCTTGCTTGGGTGCAAGAGAAAATTAGTCGGCGAATCATGTCCCACAAGGTTTCTCCATGAATCCTGCTTTGTCCTTTGCCCGGTGTCGTCAGAGTAACAGGGACTGGCCGAGCGGCTTTTCCAGCTCGTCCTCTACCAGCATCGCGTGAGAATCCCTCTCGCGAAGCTTGTGCCTGCAAGCTTCCTCGGCATTGCAACCGATGCACAGAAGAAGAAATGTGAGGGATGGGTCTCGAAGAGCACTTCATGCCCACGCTGATCCGCTGGTCCCTGAAAGGAGACACAGTTTAAACCAAAGCTTCGAGACCTCAAACCAACCAGGCCATGCTACAGAAGGCAATCAAGCTGCATAGCCGAACACACACACACACACACACACACACCACGGAGGCTGAGACCAGCCCTAGTCAAGCAAGCGGCGAGGCTTTTGCTCTTCGAGCGGATGTTCCTTTTCAATCCACTCATCTCTGTCTCAACATCGCCACAAGCAATGCCTCGCCGTTCCGAGTGAAGGAACTTGAACCGTCGACCCTCCCACGACTCCGTATCAGGATGATGCTCATCTCACCAAGGCACAATTCGCCAATGGCCTGACAAAGCGCTTCCAGCCGGTGGGCGAGGCATTCAATGCAACCACTCCTGCCATGAAGTGAGGTCGAGACAAACGGCGGGTTGCAACAGGTTTCAGAAAGACCGAGCGTTGGCCCCACCTTCTCCGGAGTCATTCAGGAGCTCCGGATCTGAATCATCATTCTGATTTGTATTGGGCATCGGACACGCCTTCAAAACCTGGGCGAAGGCACAGCGAACTTCCAGATTCATTCGTGCCGGACCACCCCACCTGAAGGCTTGCATGAGGCTGGCTAGATGGATAAACAATGCATGTTAAGCCGAAGTTTGCTGCAGAAGGTGTGAGTAGTCTTAGAAGCGGAAACCCTCCAACTCACCTGCTGAACGCCACCCTGGAGGCACGATCTCCTCCAAGGCGCGTTCGGGGAAACACACTGCCGCGAGGTGGGGCACTCGTCTGTGTCTTCCGTCTTAGGTGCAATGTTGGCATCCTTGGCTAGCCGACAGCTGTATGGCCAGCAATCAACAAGCGCTCCACCAAACCAACAGGCAGGCCGGGTGTCCACGTGCATACTGTCGGTCGTCATGGAAGCTTGGAACTTGTCAAAAGGGGGTTTCTGACGTTGCATGGACCGGTTGGACGGCTGATTCATCCTGATGTCCAACAGCTAAACAGATGAAGCAGAGTGGGCTTGATTAGTTTTGGCTTCGGGGTTCTTGTTCTTGAGCCTAACAGCTGCAGGAGCGAAGTTGAGATGCAACCTTGCAACGTCTTGTGACAGGGGAAAGGTCCAGAGTGGCGACAAAGAACCGGGGACCTCGAAGTGAGGCCAGTAGACGAACCATGTGCCGTACCTGGCCTGCAGGAGTGGAAAGCTGCAAAGAGTTGCAGTCTCAGGGGCAAGTTGCCTCGATAGTCTGGAGAATTTCAGGCTTCATCCAGACTCGCAAGTGCTGGCAGACCTGGTCGCTTCTTCTCGCGGCGACACTAGGAGCGGCTCATGCTCGGGCAAATGCCCAGTCGTGCAACTTGAGCTCCTCTTGGTCGATCACCTGACAGCTGGACATTGCACGACCTGAAGGTGCGCAGCTTTGCCGCCTTTCCGATTTGAAGGACGGGGACCGCTACCTCTGCAACTCGCGCAACTCGCGAACATGCCCGGACCCGACAGAGCTAAGGCACCCTACCAGCACATCTAGGTGGCACACCCCAGCTGGCAAGTAGAGCTTCTCCGCTCGCTCGCCGCCCTGCGAGAAAGCCCAGAGGTCCCAAGCGCAAAAGGTCTGATGATCCATGACCATCTACCGTAACCAACTGCCTCTTTCAGTTCCCAAGAGAATTGCGCCGTCCTTGTCGCGAGGTACCCCAGAGTCGCTCACAGCTTGACAGGGTCCAGGCAGGGCAACTTTGGAACACAAAAATCTCTTCAGCCAAGCAACCGCTTGAGCCAAGTTCCTTTCCTTGAGACCAGCTTTCCCGGTTTAATCTGCCAATCACCGGCGCAGATTAGATGCTCGCTTGCGTCAAACTGGTGCTATCTCGAACCTCCCAGTCAGGAGCGTAGACATATCGCCTTACGAGGCAAGCCAGCTATGAAATACATGTCGGGACCCTCATCGAGGCTCAAAGCAATGCCTGGGCACAGGGCATCTCTGTTTGAAGCGTGGCCTCCAGTGATGCCAGCTCCTCAGAGTCATCGAAGCAAGGATGCCAAAGCTCGCCTGTGACGCAGGCCTGCCATGCGGACTCCCACCTTCAGGATGCTTCAGTTTTGGGCCGTCTCTTTCGGTCCACCACTGCAAGGCACTCAGGCAAAAGCCCTGGCTCGCATGGCTCTTCCCGAAAGGCCTGCCGAAGTACTCCGCGAGCACAGCTTTGCTTCAATGTGCCCTTTCCGTGTTTCTTCGTCAGATTCCAGCCGTGAAAGATAGAGGAGGCTAACTATCGGTGTCAGAGGTTCTGCGCTGTCGAACACCCGAGATGCTGGGTCAGACGGTTCGGACAGCTGCGACTTCATGTATATTAAGACTCCATCTGCAAGAACCATAGGATCACTTCATACCAATGTCACATCGAGCCTCACACCATGGATTTTTCCCTCCTACATAGCTTGGACGAGCCCACATTGCAGGGTATGTTCGGATATGTCTGACTTGCAAAAGGAGGACAGACACGATCGCAGAGCCTCTATGTTCAAGGCATTCAACCAAGGCTTCCTCAATTAGGGTTTCGCCGTTCAAAGCTGCACACACCATGGATTGATGCATGGTGTTTGGCTGATCAAGAGGATGAAATGTCGATTTCTGAACACAACATGGATCGAATCGAGGCCCCGTCGCCTCCTGTGCTTCTGCCACGAGGCTTTGCAAGTCCCTGAGTGCCTCGGTCTCAAGAACGAGACCGAACATGTTCCAACTTGCGAAAGCTCGCCCATCCCAACAGCCTCTCGCATCTCCATCTCCTGGAGCTATGAGACAGACAGTCACTGGCGGTGGCGCCCGGTAGCGTAGCAGGGAGCCTCCAGTGCCCCAGATTTCGGATCGGCCTCAGCCCTCCGCAAAGCATGCACTGGCTCCTCCGACGCAAGCAGAGTCAGACCTGAAACCAGAGATTGCAAAACAGGCTAAACGGGCCTGAAAGCGAGTCCGGCAAGAGGAACTTGCCTCGGCTTTCGGAAAAATGCCGAGGAGGGTGCGCCTTGCGGTGTGCCGTTTTGGGGCGCGGGCGGGCAGCAGTGGCCCAAACTCTTTTGCCTTCGGAAACCCCCAGAAGCGAGCGCGGTGGTGCAACAGAAAGGGGCAGCCAGGGGGGCCTGGAGGAGACCCAGGAGCCGGAAGGTGTCCTGAGAACAGCGTGTTTTTATCCTGCTTTTTCCGGGTGGGTCTCTGCGTTCTGAAAGCCAGGGAAGCAAGCTGCTGCTCTTTTCTATTTCTCTCCCACGGGCTCAGGGGGCAAGGCATGGACAGCATGCCTCACGATTTCCATCCGCTGTTTCCTTCGGCAAAGCAGAAGGCACCGGACTCCGAAAGCTTCACTAACGCAGGCACCTACGCTGCAACCCTTCGCTTCAACCTGCTCTTAGGCCGTCATCGGGACATGAGCGTCGGGAAGCCTATGTCTATGCTTAAGAGAACTATGAGGCCTTCAGCACAGAGCCCAAAATGCCGGCCGGCCCGACTTGTGCTTCCGATCGTATTCTGCAAGCCCAGGAGCGGCGTATCTGGGGCATGGCCAATGGAAAGCGACCCGATGGATCTTCAGCCACGGCCCAGTTCAGCGCAGCACAGTTTCGTGCATCGCACTCCACAGAGCACAGGGAAGCTCCGCACTCGCACACTTCGCAGGTCCACACCTGAGATAGTTTGGCGACGCAACTGCAGCGGTGGGCCCTTGCAGCCCCCTCACATGGCCCTACAAAGGCGAACAGAACCTGTCAATACTATTACGGATTCCATGTCGGACCAGCCACTGTTGGCCTCGCACCTGGCCGCCACGAGACTAGGAAGTCCAACCTTGTGACTGCAGGAGGCTCCGTTGTTTCAGTGCGGAACCACGCCAGCCAGCGATCCACCAAGATGTCCTCAGGTGGGCAACTGAAGATCGGAAGAAAGGGATGATGTGATACGAAGCGGATGAAGGACGATTGGAGCCGAGGGGCGGCTTCCTGCTCGACCAACTCAACCATCTCACGGCTTCCCTCGAAGAGCTGCTCAGCCGCCTCAAAGAAAATCTCCAAGGCAAAAACAGGGTGGCAGGAGACAGGCCCTCATGCCCTGATGCACTGCCTGGTCCCGCGACAACACCGTGGCCGAGGTGAGGCGAAAGTCCGTCACCGCAAGGACATCCTGGCCGATGCTGGCTAATACCCAGAGAACCTAATACCCCTTAATTAAGGAATATACCTCAAATCATAATAGTAAGGCCCCTACAATTTAGGGCTGGGAACTTGCCTGGGTCCCCCCCGAAATCGGCCTGATGCTTGTGGTGGGAGCCCGGAGACTTCATGGTCATCCACAGCCGCTCCCGACAAAAAGCCCATCTGCCCACTGCAGCATCGTGGAAGCACAGGACTCGATGCTCGCAGACTGTGTTAGGAACAAGCTCCTGGACCTTGGCAGACCATCTTGAAACAAAATAAGGCACGTCACCACGTCACGCGCTGAAAAAAACTAGCAATGCTTGCAATAGCATGCCCCAATTCCACACATCCTACACATCGAAAATATCCCTGTCTTGCATGCAGGCAGGCCGCAAGGCAGCTCAATTGCTCATTGCTTCGTCCTTCCAGCAATCTGCAGAGCACGTCTGCCAAATTCTTCGCTCCTTCAAACGGGACCACGTCATCACCCTGCCAGCTGAAGCCCAGCTTCGCAACCCCACGAAAGCTCGATACGTCTCTTGCGGAGCTGCCGCTCCAGACGTGATCTCGAAGATGAACCAAGTCATCAATTGCTTGAGCCGCCGCAGAGTGCGAATTCCGCCGAACGTCAGCATGATGAACCCGAACTGTCGGAGGGATCCGGTAGTCCCTGTTCAAGCTCATCTGCGGAACCCACAGTTTTCCAGCGAGCTGCTCGTACAACATGTGAGGGTGGGGCCAGCCGCTGCGGAGGCCGACCCTCTCCATACGCTGCTGCAGATGGAAGAAATCCCGCTCCCTGACACACCCGGAGGAAACATCTGCATCTGCATTCTGACAGGGCCAGAGAAAGTACCACACAACTTGATTTTGTCCTGCCAGGACTGCCTGGGCCCAGTCCTCGGAGAGGATCTTCAGGTCTGTGGATGTTCGTACAAAAGCAGTGTAAAGCTCAAACTCCCCCGCTAAAGAAGGAAAAATCCCACATTCCCCGTCTAGCAGGTCCCGGAGCATTCCGTCGTTTGCAACAGCAAAGTCTGACCAAGTGGACATGGCTCGATAGTCCCAGCAACGAATCAACAGTATGGACAGCAGCGGACGTTGTCTGGGCAGCAAGCTGTTCGTCGAGGTCGCTGCTCTTGCACTGCTTCTTTCATCAACAAATCCGACAGAATCGGCGGTCCGCACCAAAGCATGGGGCACCGAAATGTCCAAGGTCTCTGCCGGGCCCAGCAGTGGGTCTTGAAACGGGCCAGCGAACCGAACCAGGATCCGACCGGAGCTATCAGCCTTTTGCAGCGTCTGTCCTCGCAGCCAGCCCGACGAAAGGCCTAGTAATGGAGACTCGCGGCTGCGCGTGCAAACATGTACGAACCGACTTCCTCGAGGATGTAGGTTGGCATGATAAAAAGCGAAAACCTGGCGTCCGACATCGAACTCCGCTGCACCAGCTTTGGCCCCAGGTTGCGGAAACATGCCCGCTGCTCATCATGGCCGCCATAAGCCACAGACCATGTAGATCAAACCACTGCCAGCTTGCCACATGCTCTGTCAGATCTTCAATCGGCGATCATTCCTACAGCCTAGCCGGAGCTTGAACACAAAACGTGAAGGTTCCCATGTGCGAAGCTGCAGAGCCTCGCAGTTTCCCTCGGCAGGCCTGAGGCAGCCAGACCATCCCATGCATTGCAGCCTCCATGACCTTGTCACCACAACCGAACAGAAGCAGAAAGCAATGCAGCTATGCTGCATTGCCTTTTTTTCTGAGACGGCGACACCTACCAAGGCCGGCACCGCGACGGCATCGTCGACAGTATCATGTCGAGGGGGGGGGATAGTGTATGGTGGCGCTATCTCTTCTGAGTTCCTCTACAAAGATGCTAGGATCTAGTTGTGGAGGTGCTTCCTCCAACGAGTTGCTGGATGGGCAGTACCACTTGCAACTGGCCAAAAAAGCTTAGCATGGCTGTCCTTGCTTTGTGCTGCTGCTTCACATCCATTCCTCTATGACTTGCGTTTTGGAGTCCGGAAGACCTGGAGTTTGTGTGACAAAAATGCAGAAAATGGAGCGAGAAGACCTGCAGGATTACATTCAAGTTCATGGTTCGTCGCAGCAAATGCTGAGATTTGGAGTTGGGTCTTGTGTCTAGAGGATGCGCGACATGTTAACGTTGAGCATACTTTTAGACAGATAGAGAAGAGAAGAGAAGAGAAGAGAAGAGAAGAGAAGAGAAGAGAAGAGAAGAGAAGAGAAGAGAGAGAGTGAGAGAGAGTGTGAGAGAGTGTGGAAGAAGAGAGAGAGTGAGAGAGATCGACCCCTGGCAAGGGGACAGGCACCCACATCGTCTCCACCCGCGAAGGTTAAGATGCAATTGGGGCACAGTGCTCCGTAAACGTCATGGCACCATGCGGCGCAAGCAAAGCAGCGGCACATGCAGCAAACAGAATCATCAACAATCACACCCTCACCAGCATCATCCTGTCAACGTCTTCAATGACAAATAATATCTTGACATTCATGTCAGTCAGAACTACTGCGAGATAGCACCTGGTGCACAGATAGCCCGCCGTGGTGCCCCCAAAAGAAGGCTGCGACTTTTGTGGCAGTTTGGGAACTCAGTCATGGATTAGCATGGCGAGAGTCGCGGACGCGGAATTGGCCAGCAGTTATGCAGGGCCTGCACGTAACACCCGGCTGCACTGAACAGGTGTAGCATGGTTTGGGGTTTAGGGTGTGTGCTGCTGGCACAACAAGCAATCACAGGAGTGGGCGCAGTTTTGCTCACGCGAACAGCCATCAGAACTTGTGAACCTGGGACGACGTGTATCCCAACCTCAGCCGTCCAACGAAGGCTTGCAGCAAGTCGATTTCAGGAACTCACAGTATATTATACTATATTATACCATGTTATACCATACCATACCATACCATACTATACTATATTATACTATATTATACTATATTATACTATATTATACTATATTATACTATATTATATTATATTAAAATATTGCTGTTCAACATAAGGCCCAGACTCTGCCAGCAAACCACCGAGCTTTCCCTGCTGCTTCCTCGAATGGAACTTCACAGCCCATGCCTACCCTTGCAAGGATCGGCCGGGCCTCTTCTGACCATCCGGCGTTTTCACGCGTTCGACAGGCCCCGCCATACTTTCAACGAAGCCATCCGTGCCGCAAACCAGAATCAAGCAGCCTCGGTCAGACAACGCCATGATAGCACATGGGGTCGGTTCTCTGATGTTCTCTGGACAGTTGTGAAGGCCCAAGGCTACAAAACACAGGCACACCGGTTTTATGCGCAAGCTTTGACGGCTCAGGAATCTTAGACGGTCTGCATACATTGACCTCAGTGTCTTCTCAAGGTTTACTTCCTGCATTGAGCACACCAAAGCTGCAACGAGCTGCCACCTGCTGCCCCTCTCGCAGCAGTCAATGGCTCTGCTGCAGGTGGTGACATCAGGAATGATGACCTTCAATCTCATAAGGCTTAGCAGACTCCAGGCTCGCTGCCACTGGCCATCTGCTTGCAAAGTGTTCATTACGCTGTTGCAAGTGCGTATGTTGGGAGCCAGCTGGGCGTGTTGCATCCCCGACAGGAGGTTCAAGGCCAGTTGCCAGAACCCAGTCTCCTCGCACGAGCTCAAAGCACTGTTGAAAGAGATCACATCCGGCGAAACCCCAAGCGCGGGCATCATGTTCAGCAAGTCGACGGCAACCAACCACTGCCCCTGCAACTCGCATGAGCTGATCGCACTATTGCAGGTAATATCATTTGGCGACACGCGATGCTCATGCATAGCCTCAAGCAGTTGCACAGCTTGTTGCCATTCACCCTTCTTCTCGCATGCAGATATCGCTGCACTGTAACTCACCACGTTTGGCCAAATGCGTTGCTTCTTCATCGTCTCAAGCAGGGCAAGAGCTCGCTCCCACTGCCCAACCTGTGCGCGATGGCAGCTTCGGCCGGCTAGGCTAGGTAACGAGTGGTTTGTCACATTCTGTAACTACTCCAGCTACGCTATGCTACGCTGATCTTCAGCCCCTGCTCGGAGCTTGCCCTCCTAACTTGCAAGGCTTACGCTATTACCATCCTCTTGTTATGAAGATCTCCCCCTTCCTCCACCCAGAAAAGGGCTCTAAGCTGAAAGCAGAGAACCTCTCCACGGAAAGATTACTCAGGCAAACGTCTCGTTAAATGAAGTGCATGTGGCGTTGCCACTTCTGGGGGCATGAAGGCACGTCAGGCTAAGATTGCCAAGTCCCGGAAATATGAACACGTATGGTAAAGCCTTCGACTTGTCAAGAACATTCAAGCAGGCACTGAAACTTTGGCCAAAGTGCTTTCTCACAGGCACTGATGGCGGAACTCATGCTGATCACATCATGCTCGATTCTAGACAAGACCATGGAGCCCACCAAATCCAGAGCGAGCTGCCAGGCACCCTGATTTTCACATGCTATGATGACACTGCTGTAGTGTATCACATTCGTCTCTATACCACTGCTCCGCATAACCTGGAGCACTTGCCATGCGGTGAGAGCTCGTCTTGCTTGTCGCAGGCGTGTAAGCACGTGTGTGGCCATTGCCGGCTGGGCATGCCACTTCTTCAAAACAGGAGAGATGGCCTTCTCCACTGTACCGACAGTCACATAACTTCTCAGCTTCAGCAATGCTGCCAGCTGCGCTTTTTCCGGTGATGTTGCCTTGGAGCCTGTGGCTGGTCCACTCCCTCGACCTCCTAGATGTACTGCTGCGACTATCGCGTGCATGTGTTGCCCCACGAAGCGACACCAACATGGTGCGGCTGGGAAGGAGGCGTGTCCAACTTCAATTTACGCCGAGGCAAGGGCAGTCAAGAGTCGGGCAAGACGCTATGCTCGAGCTGCAAGGCTGCACGCTTACACTGTCTTGCTTTGGTCGTGTCCGCACACGTGACAGCTTCGGAGACTTTGCGACCACAAATCACCTACATGTCAATGCGTGGCATTGTCGGGAAATTACGAAGCCATCAACCTAATCGGACTGAGGGCACCGCGAGAGTCTGGCGAAGGCAAACTTTGCTCTAGCACAGCTTTTGACAGGCGGCCACTGCAATCGGAGGGCCTGACATCAGTCACAGCGATTCGTCGACTATTGCAAGTTGACTGTATGTCTGTGAACCGAACCATCCGGGTCCAGGCTTGCTCAGCTGGTACGAGATGCGGATTGCGGGATTCTGAGCCAGCAGCTCAAGTTCCTGGCATGGCGGACTCAGGCACAGGTGATGCAAACCGCCTGCCGTTTCCCTGCCTCACGCATAAGGATTTCGGATTCGCTGCGACAGGCTAAAACCAGTGAGAGTCCTGGGCAATTCCAAATCCGCCCGCACTCGGAACCCGCAGCCAGATCAGTAAGAAACAACTTTGGGTGCTCATTTCCATGCTGGCAAATTCTGGCAAATGGCGCTTGCCGCGTTTGCAAGCCAAGCGTCGGGTGGTGTCCCTCCATGAGAGCGCTTCCCGTGCCTTGAGTGGCAGCAGTCAAAGAGATCCGCCAAGCTGCTTCTGTCATTGGGGCAGGGACGACCTGCAGCAGCGGTGCCAGACCCGTGCCGGCTGCTATGAGGCCTAGCCGGTCCCAGCGGCCCGGTCGCAGCGGAGCTCCGCAAAGGCTGCTGAAGCTTTCCTGAGCTCCGAGACCCACCAGCCTCGAAACGAAACTCTGCGCCTTCTCTCTCCCGCAGTGCGCCGCCAAGGATCGGGCTTCACTTTCCTCGGAGGCGGGTCTCCGAAACTTGCTGCTTCAAAGATGGACGTAGCATTTTGAAGGGTCGTATTCAGGACAAGGCTCATGAGAGCAGCCTGCCCTGGCCTCAAGCCACAGAGGTATGCACCAAGCCCGCCCCCAGGTCTCGGAGGGTAGGCGCGCACAAGCAAGTCAAAGAACCCGACCTGCCAGGCCCCCCAGAAAATATGGGCACTTTAGAGCCGACAGAGAGGAGACAGCTTCCCGGTGGCCTGAGACGGATGCGAGACCGGAGAGTAAGACTTCTCCAAGCTCGAACCGTCCTGGCTCAGCAGCTGCACCTTGACACCTGTCCACCAGGATGGGGCGCAAGTCGCACCAACCCAGGGCATCTCGTCCGAATTCCCGAGAGTCCTGTGGGAGCTGTCCGGTCATAGCCACCGAGGGGCTGCCCACCCGGAACGGCGAAGCGCAGGAGGCATGCCTGCGTGCCCCAACCAGCACCACGAAAGCTCAGAACCTGCAAAAACACGGCTCTACAAAAACGTGCGGCAGAAAACCCGTTCAGCTTTGAGTGAAGGCTCCGTTGGCGTGAGCTGCTTGCGCCGCAACAATTCAAACCGCTGGAAGGCACTGGCCATGCGACCATTGGTTCATCTGCAACGGTGCATGCATGAAAGTGTGGCAGGCACAATCGGTTTCGGTGATGAACGATGATGCCAGCCTGGGGCTTTGCTTTAGCCTTCTCCGAGGTCGTGTCGGTCATGCATGTTTGAAATCATGTTCACTGACGACTTCGTGCAGCTGGTCCAATTTCGAAAGCTTCGGCATGAAACCTAATCTTTAACCTAACCCTAATCGCCCGGCAAGTTCATGTGGAGCACCTGCTCTGTGTATCCTGCGCCTTTTTCCCAACACAGCTCCCGCCCAGCTCGCAGCAAATGGCAGGAAGAAGGGCTCGCTTGGCATTCTCTGCGACCAAAGCCGAACCAGCCTGCTGAATTTCATAATTTCCACCAGCCAGTGTTGCAAGAATAAGCAGGACACACCCAGCTGCTGCTGCAACCCCTGGCCTGCGTAAGGTGAACGCCATCAGAGACGAATGCTGCAATTGGATCGAGAACATCCCGCAGATTGACTAAGGCCCTGTCATCGCAAAAGTGTTGCAAAACGAAGTGATACACTCAGTAGACCTAAGGTCATGGACTTCCCGAACAGTCACAGAACTCGGGCCAGCACATCCCCATCTTTTGCGCAACCACTTCCACAGCCTCGGTGCCAGATACCAGCTATTTTATTCTTAACATGTTCTGCAACCTTCCAACATCATGCAAACTAGGGTTGTCGTGTTCTCGGGCATCTGCATTTGCAAGGTCGTTGTCCGCGATGTCAACATCAATGCCCCAAGCGTTCGATGTGACTCTGCCAAGGGATGCACAGGCTAGCACTGTCAAGCGGCACCAAAAATACCAGCACGCGTCTCTCTCTCTTCGGACATGCACATGCCAAGCGCAGTTACAGCCTTACAGCTGGCTGCACATGTAGACTTGCATTGCATGTCTCGGTCGGTACATACCGGTGAATATGCGACCCAGCGGGCAGAGGTCTGCTGGAAAGTATGCTGCATGGTCAAGCCACACTGAACACCAAAACGATACATTACATGCAGTGTCCCATCTTCTCTCAACATGCACCCATGCACCTCGGAGGCACTGCGATGAGCACCAACCGTCGGCTGCCCACAGCATCTGGTTCGAGCTCCAACCCTTCAAGTCGTTGCAGAAGAGCGCAGTACTCCATCTGGAACGCCTGGCAAGCAAAAAACTACAAATGATAATACCTCGCAGTGACGTTGCCTACAGACAACATCACTCTCTGGACGGCTGCCTCTGCATCCCAATGAGCCGACCGAGCATCGTTCGTGCCGAGCATGACAATAATCGCCTTTGCTGGGGAAATAAAAACCTAAACAGCACCCCTCACAGCCTCGCAGACCGGCTGGTTTCAAGCGAGTGACATCGGGAGGGTTGCACCGCAATTCTGCATCCAGCCGAGCTAAGCTGGAATATGCGACACATGGTCCTCCAGCCATGGGCAAGACCGATGCGCCGCGCACGCCAAAGTCTTTCCTGACAGTCGATGAGAGAAAGAAGCCCTTAGCGCATGCAGATTCGGATCCCTTCTTCAAGGAGCTTCGTCCGATCTGGATATGGTAAGGCGAGGCACACAACGGCAGGGCTGGCATCGGACAACAAGCCCTGGAGGAGCGTAGGATATCCACCGGCCGTCAAGGAGTCCCCTATGCAAAGGATCAAGCCCGGGCTTCCTGATGCGAGCAGAAGATGCAGGGATGCGAATTGAAAGCCTCTCGCACCCTCATTCACGGCCGTATGGGAACAGCCTGCCACGAAAAACTGGATGCAGTCGCGACTTGTCTTGTGATGTATGTTGGTGTTTTTCTCCTTGCTGCCGAAAACTGAAGGGGTCAGGCAGGCTGCCTTGCATGCTTTTTTCAAGTTGCACATCACCGGGCGAAAGGGTGCCTCCATTGAATTTTTTGGAGGCCCCAAATGCGACCACATAGTGACCCATTGTTTCGCAGGGGCCCGGAATAGCGGAATTCTGGAAATTAGAATACATTGATTCGGCATGGTCCGAAATTGGGTGGGCATTATTATTGGATGAAGGCGCCATGGAAATGGAAAACTGGAAACGCAAATTATTCGGTGATGAGATATGGCTATAACATCACATGCTAGAACCCGTTCTACTGGCATCGATGATGTTCCTGTAGTTGTGCATTTATGAAGTTGTGAACACGCCTAACCGGTTCTTTGAGATATCCATCAATCGGCTCGGAGCTGCATCAAAGCAAAGCCCGTACTGGTAGCACTTCTGTCAAGCGCACACCGCAATACGCTCGCCGGCCGGCCTTCCGATGAACTAGACTACCGGAACGTAGACCAAAGAACGATGCAACCAAGTGAGCGAATGCTCAGCCTGTCTCGACTTACATCGATGCGACACTTCCAAGGGCAAAAACTACGAGCCTTCGCTACGCAGCCAAGTCTCCATATGTTATGCGCTTGCATATGGCTCGGAAAACCTACGGATAGCCACCAAGCTTCCGAATGACCGAGTACGCAGCTTCGTCGATGATACTACCTGAGCCGTTGCCCGAGCAACCGCCAGGTATCGTGACAACTAAGCCATTGGAAAATGAGTTCGGATGTTTGATCAAGCAGCATCGACATGCCGCAAAAGCTGCTTTCCGCCAGATCGAAGGCTCACCCAACCATGATCGGGACCCTCGCCAGAAATTTTGACGTAGCGCCTGTCATGCTTGCACAGGGCTTAGCTTGCACTGAGCTGCAAGCCATATATATATATACATAGATAGACTGGCTTCTGCTGGAAAGCAAACGGAGAAAGCGACTTCTGACGAGTGGCAAGCGCCCGTGGATCAGCGAAACTTGTTGCACAACTGAACCTTGGCCCAATCTGGAGTGGAGCAGCGTGCTCCCCAAGTCACGACCTCGTCGAACAACAATGCCTCCGTGACCTGCGCCACCAACCTCGATCAACGGAGACGCGATGCACATGTACTAGTACAATCCGGGAAAGGGAACACTGCTGAATTCAAGTATGGCTTGATGGGCCGAAGGGGCAACCTCCCAAATATCTCTGAGATCTGATGCAGGTCTGACGGCGTCTGACATGCGTGTCACATCATGGCTCCAAGTGTCAGCACGGCCCTTGCCCTTCTCATACGACAGGACCAAGGCTGCGCAAGATGCAGCGGAACAGCTTCTGAGCCTAGAGGTCCCATACACCGTGAGTAAGCTCGGGCTGCTTACGCATACTTGGATGTGTGCCATCACAAAATCAAGACCCCCTTGGTCGCGACGCGTCCGATCACGCAGCCACTTCCTTTTCATGGCGCTGCTACACAAGAGCCGTCTGTGATTCAGAAGGCATGCTTCATGGTCCATTCGTGCGCTCGGCGATTGTACTCTTGTCTGTCACATATGTACCTGGACAAGCAGCTTCTAAACCGAGCAAGCGTTCCAAGGCCATGAAGTTTGCCGTCTTACTGCCCAACACTGCCAAACACACATCGCAACACATCACCGGGGCACAATTTGCTTGCTTCTGCGACCAGGCCATCTTCAGGCACCGGTGCGGCAAACCTTCAGTCGAGAGCACTATTCGCTATCCACATCAGCACATTGCCGACAAGTGGAATGGATCAGATCCGGGCAATGACAGCAAAGCCTGGAGCCGGAGCCGTGCTCTGTGCCGTGAATCAATTGTATTGGAAATCTGTGTGAGAACCCGGAGAGGCCTGCACCAAACAAAGGGCTGAAATCCGTGTTGAACTGAGCTCCTCTGTCAAAGATCCGTCGACATCAAGCTAAAATTTAGCATTTAAAATGCTGCAATGACACAAAGCGAAGCACACATCCGCCACCTCTGTATCATCAGACGGTTTCAAACGCAAAAGGTCGTCTGTCAAGTCCAAGCCTTCAACAATGCGATTCAAGAGTTCTGCCACACAATGCCGTGCAACTCGCAGTCCTGTTCTGCCCTTCCCCAGCCGGCACAGATATGCCGTGTCCCCGGCACACGGTTCCTTTTGCGTCAATGTTGCAATGGTACCTGCACCGGTGCCGATGGAATGATCAACACAACATCGTGGCCGAGACCAGGCGCACACGGGCGTCAAGCACTTCAGCCGGGGCGGTTTCTTTGGATAGTCGATGGGGTACCTGTCCCATACTGCAACGTCATAACACCATGCAGCCCTCCATAAAGCTGCCAAGGGTACCATATTTGGAATCTGAAGGTGCCACCTTTGTACCTGCATGCTGCAAACCAACATCTGGAACATTAGCGGTTGGCAACAAGTTACTTTCGCAGGCAAGCTGCGGGCTACCAATTGGTCCGGCCAAAGCTACCTGCAAAACATTGCATGGAACTGCTGAATGGATCCATTCCGCCAAATGCCGCAGTTCTGCCACGGCCTCCCAGTGGAACAAATCGGAATCCACCAACTCTATTTCGCAAGTGCCCTGAGAGTCTGGGAGCAGCGATTGCTTCACATACTGGGCCGGAAAGAAATCGCTATGGACAGCGGGGCCTTGGGCAATTCGGCATCTATCAGCTTCAAGTCTGCCTCGCAACTACAACACCGATCTTCTCAGGGACCACGGCTTGGCACCAGCCTTCAGTTCTTCCATGTGACAACCGTGCGGTGTGTCCCGTTCGTTTTGTTTCGCTGCTGGCATGACATGGATTGACATGGCCTGCTTGGCTGCACATGCTCCATAAACACAAGTTACAACCAAGTGGACCAAGTACATATATAATATACACCACATATACGCATAAGAACTATTACCATAATGGCACCCACAGGTCGTTACCATCTAATCACACCCTGAGCCTTAGTGCCGTGGCCCAAAACTTAAACACCCGAGCCCGGAACTTAACAGGATTGCAAGCGGGTGCGTTTGATGGCTTCTACCGGCATGCAAAAAAGTGCGGCACAACTGCACAACCGGCTACAGCATAGTTGCTGCGACGGCCACCTCATGGCCTGGGGGACCACGGGCCCGACGTCACGGAAAGGACACCGTCAGGTGGACGGAGAAAAACATGTCAACAAAAAAAAATTGTGCTGACTTCCGAAATAATGAAGTACACCGTTCGTGGGTACGGTGGACCGTGACGCAAAATGCGGCCTGGGGTTTGGGATACGCCTGGGACAGCAGCAACACCACTCCTGCGGTGCGTCTGGAACACATGGTGGTCACATCTTCGGGAGCTGTCTATTGCAAACTACTAGTAAGCGGGACTGGGCTACTGGACCGCAAAGTGCGCGAGCGTTGTTTGCGCCTGCGAGCGAATCAGGGGCCAGGATTGGCCAGGCCCCCAGTCGGCCCGCCTACGGCGGCGGTTGGAACTTTGTCTTAGGCGGGCTTCTGCCGGCAAGACAGTGCCCCTCGTCACCGGGCAAGGCCGAGCACAAGCTCCTGCGCTGCAAGGCCGTGCTGACCACCCACCAACGTTTGGCCGAGCCAGCGGACGCAGGCCCCACACGTGAAGAGCTCGGAGGCGGATGAGACAGTGAACGAAACCTCTTATGCATTTTGCATCCGAGAACCAGAAGTTTCTGCGGGCCACCCTCGCGAACTCATGTTGCAAAGTCTCGGTCCACAGCTGTGAAAGTGGAGTCGTGCAGACGCATGCCATCAGGGCGTTAACGAACAACATCTACACATACTGCATCACACAGCTTGACAATGAAGCGGGATGTGCACGCTTGCCCTGCCTCGAACTCCAATTCCCATGTGCCTACACTCATGTCGAAACCTCCCTCACTTTTTGTTTTTTCTCCGCACCTCTTTTCGGACAGTGACCGCAGTTCCAGTCTATGAAAGCTGCAACCTACGGGCTCAGCTTGCCGGCAGGCCGCTTGAGATCCGCGGGGGCTGCCCCGGACCTCGGCGAGGATCTCGTTGAAGTCGGGCGCCTCTCGTGCGTCCTTACCCACGCTCCGGGACCTGGACCTTGTTTGATTCCCGGCGCGCAGTAGGACAGCCACCATGCCGGCGGGAACAAAAAAATCCACACTGGAAACATGCAGCTGCGATAAATGGATGTTCGCATATAACAGTGATCATGTGGCCTCACGGACCCCGACTGAAGCAATTAGGGTGCGCTGCGTTGGTCAATGTATGGCCGGAGTTCTGTGATCTGGGAACGCTTGTTCTTTTGCCACACCGGTGGACCTGGTCGAAATTCGTGCCGGCACTCGCCTCGCGCATGGGGTGAGTTTTAAGCTCCGTGCGCAGATGTTGGCGAAATGGCTCCGGGAGAGAAAAGCTACATTGCGACGAAAGCATTCGTGCGGGATTGCTTGCGTGAGCTGCCACTACATATGTTGCCCAATTTCAGTCAACGACACTTCCCGGAAAACATCGCCGTTGACGCCAGCCAACAAGCAGCTCCGGAAATTCACGGACCGATTCTATGTAGACTTCCCGGTGCTACATGCGCAAGATTCTGCCATCGGTGCCTATCGCGAGGCACTTGTGACACTCACGCATGGAAGCTAATGGCGACGCGCATGCACTACTTGCTCCGGGGCCTCGTCCGGGCGCGGGAGTGCACGGCGCCGGCAGCACGAGGTGCTGCTGCGGCTTAGGGTGGACGCGACGATGGTAGCATATTTTCCGTCGCCGAGCCCGCGCAATAGGCCCGTTCCTCGACCGCGTCCTTGACCTGGCCAAAGCCCTGCCATGCAAGAAAAAAACCGTCTGAAAAAAAAATACTACACTCCTTGGCATGCAGCGTCCGTGTGTGAATACATAAAATTATGATGCGTTCCTGCGGAGAAAGGGGGGTCGGTCCACTCCAGTCAGTCAGTCAGTCAGTAAGCCTCGTGTACAAACACATGGGCAGACATACCGTCTTACAGGCGCTTAGCGCGTGCAATATGTTTGGACGCAGCGACGCCATACGATTGAAGGCTGCTGCCAAATGTCAATCAAATTTTGTGTAAAACCCGCGACATCTAAGGCAAGTCTGTACACTGCTGTGGCCCAGGTGTGTCGTGGTCTACCGCGTCGTCGAGCAGAAGCAGACAGTGTCAGTTGAAAGGAACCATCTCGAAACACACACTTGCACATGACATCCTCTGACGGGAGCTGCGCAATACGCCCCAGAAGTTGCAGCTGTCGTTGTTGCAGAACGCGGGATAATTTGACACAGTTTGCCTGTCGCAGAACATGTTCGTTTGTAACACGACTCACTAGTGAGGGTGGGATGCGTAGAATCTGACGGAGACACCGAGCCTGAAAAGCATCCAGTTTGCAAATGTCGGCTTTTCCAAACCGATAAGTGTGTAGAGAATACATCAGCTTGGAGCTGAAAAGATCTTTTTTTTTCTGCACGGCTGAGTCGGCTCTACAA